>QUWT01000507.1:0-160854 GCA_004329165.1 Spatholobus suberectus | reverse complement strand
GATTGCTTACCCAAGTTCTTTTTCACTAAGAATCTCTAGGCTTTCACAACACAAGCGAGTGCTTACAAGATGTATCAACTCACATAGTGAGGATATAAAAGTTTAAGCTCAACACTCAGAAAGTTTATAAAAAATTCAACTATCGTCCAATGGACGCTTTTCAGATAAAATGTAGAGCGATTTATTTTCAGCTAGGTTTGTCACTTGTTAGCACGTATCACTGTTGTCTTCACTTCTACTTTCTTGGTATATATAGTCTTCAGGGAAAAAGATCCGTTTAGAAGACTTCACTTCAATCTTCAAGAAAGAGATTTGCGAATCAAGCTTTCAAAGAGATCAGGAGCGACACTTTTAGTCTTGCACCAAAAAGGAAAGCATAGGACTGTGGCTGGCGATTTGCTTTTCTGAACATTCTTCATTCAGCCTGGTAGCTTGATAAGTTGACATCCTTTTTTTTTTCTACGCTTTTGCACTAGAATGAATCTATTCATCATTTAATGCTTGAAACAATTTCAACATTAAAACTCGAAAATGGTAACAAGTTAGTCTCAAAGAATATATAAATAAATATGAAGTTTGAATACTGGACAAGTATTTAAAAACTTAGTCATTGAAGACTTGTTGTCAGTACACTTTAAAGCTTTCGTCTGGACGCTTCTGTTTGAATATTCTAAGTGACAAGAATGAATCTTGGACGGTCCTCTTCAGTGAGTCTATTGGACGGTGATTTATCTTTGGCGCGTTGGACTTCATGAGTTTGGACACTATGATAATGTTAGTTTTCAAGTAGAGACTTAAACTTTAATAAGTTTGTTATCTTCAAAACTTGGAAAGTCTAGTCGCTTCAACGTCTTTAGTTCCAACAATCTCCCATTTTTTTATGATGACAAACCTTATTAATTTTTAAGTTTTTGCAAATATATAGAGGCACATAAAGAGATTTTGAAAGACTTACTATGCTCCCCCTAAGTCTGATATATCACGTTTTGTATACTTGAGACATAAAAGATATCAGTTCTAAGTTCATGTAAAGTATCAGAGCATGCTAAGTGTCAGAGCATATTGTGTCTAGTTACTAGATATGTATGAATGTCATATTAAAAAGAACAAGTATCAGAGCATATTGTGAGGTCACGACATTCATAAAAAAGCATCAGAGAAAAAACATACATAAGTCATTAGGAAATAGTATCAGAGAAATGTACACCAAGAACCTTTATTTTATAACTAGTACTAGTGAATCATACAACTTAAAAAGACTTAAAACAACTATTTTATTTCTCCCTTTTTGTCATAAGAAAAAAAAACCAAAAGGAAGGGAGCGTCATCATAGTCATTAAGGCCGGCGGAGGAGGAGGTGGTGAAGGTTAGGGATTGCGAGAAGGTTTTGTTGGTTGTAGAGGATTTGCTAGAGAAGGGTGAAGATAGGTTGAAGTTGACTAGTTACATACTGTTGGATGATAGGGTCAACAGTAGGGAGAGGGGAAGGGACAGAAGTGGATATAGGAAGGCTTGCAGATGCTTGTGAGTAGGAGTAGGCGGCAGTCGAGGTGTTGGTGACGACGATTGTGAAGGTGTTGGTGGAAGAACTTCAGAAGGTGGAGGCTTCCAGAAATTTTAGGTTGGGAATTTGAAGTTGGTAAAGGCGGGGAGTGGTCCAAGGATAGGGTGGTTGGAAAGTGTTGGGGTGGGTTAAGGCAGCAATCAAGGTGTGAAGGATAAAAGTCTCTGTACCAATAAGTGGACGCTTATCTGCTGGACGGACAAAGGCAATAGAGGTGTCTAAAAAGTGAAAGACATAAGCTGGACACTGCGTGTATTTACACGTTCGTTGCAGTAGGAATGTCGGCCTTGTCATCTTGAGAGACTCCACTACTGGACGCCTCTTGTTCACAAAATGAACATGTACTAGTGCCAGAAGCGTTCAGCATCGTTCTTATCCATGTCTGTTGAAAGACGATGAGCTAAGAACCATTCAGGAGAATGGGTTAGATGTTGTTGAAATCCAGCTCTGGACAGAGGTAAAGATGGTGCCTTGGTCAGAATTTTTTTTTGCAGTTAACATCAACGATTAATTGTGGGGGCAGACACAGTCGGGTTGGATGCGGATGGAGGTAGATGGTTTGACGTGTTGAGAGGGAATGAAGAGTTGATACTTCAAAGTCGTGGAACTCTTGAGGAGGTTGCAAAACATTTGGTTGAAAGCTGGTGGAAAGAATCCAGCTTCTTAGGGTCTAATGGCCTAAACTACAAGTTGGCAAGCCAAAGATGGACGGTCTGCTCAGATGCTTGTCTTCTCCTTTGTAGAGCTTGCTCAGTTTCGTCCACTTGAGGTAGTCGATGTTGAAATACTCTAGGGGGATGGGCATTGAAGCGCCAAGCTCACACAAGTCTTGGGTACCTCTATCTTATGAACTGCTTGAGCGGTAAGTATTCAATGGAGCTGGGAGGAAGCACCAAGTAGGCCTCAGACGTTGATGGACATAGTCGTCCATGTACTCGTCGAGATAGAGTGGGGAATAGTCAAACCCAAAATCTGGCTTAGGGAGCGACTTTGGACACAGGATGATAGTGTTGTCGTCCATCAGATTTTGCTTATTCCCATCAACAAAAAAAGAGGCCATTTTTGGCAAGTTTTCTCTAAGGTTTCTTAGAGGGTGGAAGAAGTGGCTGCGGGAATGATGGAAGATGAGATATGTGATTTGGGAGGTTTAACAGAGAGATGAATTTTGTAAGTCCTGGGGTGGGGATGGTGCAGGTGTAACCTTCATCACTTGGCAGTAGCATGTCTAGTTTAAGTGTGGCTTTTGTTTGGGCTTGTGTATCGTTTGTGTTTGGATGTGTGGTTCAAATTGTTCAACAATTAAGGGCTCAACCGGGTCACTAACAGTTTCAGCAACAGTAGGTGTAGAAGGCTTACTTTTCTTAGGTTGAGCTTCCCCTAATGGTGCTTCTGCTAGGCGTTTAGATGGTTGAGAGGGTTGGACAACCAGTGCTTGTGGTTGAGGTGGAACAGTGACTATTACAGTCTTTTGTTTCTTGATGAGTACACCAATGGGCTCATCATCCTCATCATCTGACTCAACGACCATTTGAAGTCTTTGTTTGGCAGGTGTCGGTGCTAGTGCGGCTTCAAGTGCAGTAGGAGAAGATGGAGTAGCAGTCAGAGGAGCAATTAGAGCTAAAGCTTGTTGGCTCTTGGACCTTGTTACCCTAGACGTCCTTGCCTTGGACTCTTTCCTCCGGGTGGACGGTCTAGCGATAGGATTGACAAATAGGGCTTCATCATCCATGGGCTCAACATGTTGGACAACTTGCTCTTCTGCTTGCTCAGGCATCGTCTCAACTGGTTCTTCTTTAACAATCTACCAGTTTGTTTGCTGCATCCAAAGGCTTCAACACAAAGCTAGCCTTCATCTAGGCAATGTTGTTTCGCCTAAAGGGTAACTGTGTGAACCTATGGCCACCACCCAATGCTCTGATTTTAAGCCGCTCTCCAACAGATAGAGCAAAGAAAGCATGGTATACTTTCTGTTACCAGAATATCTTGTTCAGCAGGGCAATGTAAGTTATCTGGTCATGCTCTTCGCGTCCCCTTATGGTCCGGAAGATGTCGCTTAGGATAAGGTGCGGCAGGTTGAACTGCTGACCTATAATCATATGGAACAGCGCGAACCTATGCAGGAAGGTGACGCTGTCCTTTGATCCAACTTTGTGCACGATGCCTTTGTTTAGGAATTGCTAGAATATCTTTCCTTCCTTTGTCAACTTGCTGTACTCGACGGGGACTTCATCTTCTGGTCCCATTAGCACAGCATCAACAGTCTTATGGCCTCCAAAACTGTCTTCCTAGCCATTCTTGATGCATGACCTAACCCGTTCACAGCCAACGACTTGGGTAACAGTACCAAGGTCCAGAGTGACCTTGACTCTAGAACGATGTCAATGATGTTGGTTTTGGAGAACTCAGCAGAGTTCTAGAACTGTCTGACAAACTCTAGGTATATGATCTCGTTCAGATGGAAGTAGTTGAGGATTCCACATCTGGTGAGATTGTCCTTGACCTTTACACCTATGTCGTCAAGAGCTTAGATGTCGAACCAGCTTTCTATCAGAACAACGGCCTTGTTTAGGCTCTCCACACGAGCCACTACCTTCACAGCAACATCGACTTTCTCCATTGCCATTTTGAAAGCTTGAAAGGTTTTAGGGTTCGAGATTTTTCACAAAGAGAGAGAGAGAAAAGGTTTCAGATAGGGTGATAGTGAGTGTTTGGTAGAGGCGTTTGAGTGTATATGAAGGAACTGAAAGGTTTTTCTTTTAGCGGTTCTTTGAATTTCGAAGAGAAGATGACATGCAATAAATGCTGGTCAGGCGCTCACATTTTACGAGGGCAGTTGTACGACACACAAGTGACTCAGACAGGAATAAAGCATTTATTTCAAATCAATATCAGTGAAAACATAATTAAGTACGAATGAAGATTTTTATGCACACATAAATATGACCGTTATGAAATGCAAAAGGTTATGCTAATGGACGCATGCATAATGGACTTGAAAAGATAGTGGACGCTGTAAAGTATTGGACGCTACATGTTATTGGTCGATCAAGGCACATGGAAGAGAAAAACTATCCATTTATAAATTCCATTCCAAGATGGTCTTGAATATGGATGAGTTTATTTTCAGGGAGAGGTTTGTAATATGTCTGCTAGTTGATTTTCAAGTGTAATAAACTACATATCAACAACTCCCTTTTGACCATAATCTCTTACCAAAATGATATTTTTATTTCAATGTGCTTTGCTTATGAATGCAATATAGGTTTTTAGATAATTTAGTGCAGCAATATTATCACAAAAGATGGGAATGTTACTCTCGTAAATACTGTACTCTTCTAATTGATGCTTGATCCATAGGATTTGTGAGCAATAGGACGCTACTGAAATATATTTTGCTTCCGCTATGGATAGGGCAATGTCCCTTGTCTTTGCTCGTCCAAAAGACTAGATTTCTATCAATGAAGTGGACATCCTCCACTGGTGCTTTTCCATTCTATTCTGTCTCCAGCATAGTCAGCATCACAAAATCCAACTACTTGTATTCTTTGTTTGACTTAAAGCATAGACCAAGATTAGTGGTTCTTTTCAAATACCTAAAGATTCTCTTTACCGCTGTGAGATGTGTTTTTCTAGAATCAGACTGAGTGTGCACATAAACATACACTAAACATAATGTCAGGTCTGGACACTCTAAGATATAATAGAGATCCAATCATACCTCGATATGTAGTTTGGTCTACCTTTTTCAATGTGTCGTCCAGCGCAAGTACTGATGATGGACGCATAGGTGTGCTCATTTCTTTAGCATCGTCATCTTGTACTTCTTGAGAAGGTTCTCTGGCGTACTTCGTTTGATGTATGTATATGCCGTTGTTAGTCTGTTTTACTTGTAATCCTAGGAAGAATTTAAGTTCTCCCATCATACTCATCTTAAACTCAACTGTCATTATTTTAGAAAAATCTTTGCATAACTCGTCATTAGTAGCACCAAATATGATATCGTCCACATATATTTATGCAATAATGAAATGTGATTGTGATCTTCGCCAAAGAGAGTGGTGTCTACTTTTCCTCTAGTAAAACCATTTTCTAAAAAGAAAGAACTAGTTTTCATACCAAGCTCTTAGAGCTTGCTTAAGTCCATACAAAGACTTCTTAAGCTTGAAAACATGTTTAGGAAAAGTATCACACTCAAAACCAGGAGGTTGTTTCACATAGACTTCCTCATTTATTATGCCATTAAGGAATACACTTTTTACATCCTATTGATAAAGCTTCATATTACTATAAGTAGCAAATGAAAGAACAATGCGAATGGCTTCTAATCTAGCTACTGGTGCAAAGATTTCGGTAAAGTTTATACCTTCTTGTTGAGAGTAGCCTTAAGCTACAAGTCTTTGTTTCTTACCACTTTGACAGCTTCGTCTAGCTTGTTGCAAAACACCAATTTTGTTCCTATGATGGATTTGTCTTTGGGTGCAGGAACTAGCTTCCAAACATCATTTCATTCAAATTGATTAAGCTCATCCTTCATGGCATTGATCCAGCTATCGTCTAGGAGAGCTTCATCCACTGTCTTTGGTTGCAGTTGGGAAATCAAAGCAGTTTGAGTTTGCTCCTTGAAGGTTGATCTTGTCCTCACATGATCGCATACACTTCCAAGAATTTGGTCATCTAGATGATATGACTTCATCTGCCACTGTCGTCTAGTCTATTCCTTTTCTTCTATTTTTGGAACGTCCAACTTTGTTCTAGACGCTGCTTGGTTGGTATCGTCCAGCTTTATATCTGCAAATGAATCATCTAGCTTTGATATTTCTTTATCAGGTTTATTGTCATTGAATTTTACATGGATGACTTCTTCAACTATTAAGGTTCTAGAGTTGTAAACTCTATAGGCTTTAGACGTTTCAGAATAGTCTAAAATATTCCATCATCGCACTTAGAATCAAACTTTCCAAGATTGTCCTTAGTATTTAAGATGAAACATTAACACCCAAAAGGATGAAAATATGATATGTTGGGCTTTCGTCCTTTCCACAATTCATCAGGAGTCTTTTTCAAAATAAGTCTAATATATATTCTATTTTGAAAATAGCATGCATTGTTTATGGCTTCAGCCCAGAAGTGCTTACGAGTGGAGTTATCATTGAGTATGGTTATAGCCATTTCTTGCAATGACCTATTCTTTCTCTCTACCACACCATTTTGTTAAGGTGTTCATGGTACAGAGAAGTTGTGGAGAATTATGTTCTTCTTACAGAACCCTTGAAAACTTTTGTTTTCGAACTCCCCTCCATGATCACTTCTAATTGAAGCTATACAAACACCTTTTTCATTTTGAACTCTTTTGCAAAAGATAGAAAAAGTTTTATAAGACTCATCCTTGTGTTTTAAGAACATAACCATGTCCATCTAGTGTAGTCATCCACTATGACTAGTCCATATCGTTTTCCACTAAGAGAGGTTGTTCTAGTTGGACCAAACAAATCAATATGTAAAAGCTCAAGTGGTCTACTTGTGGAAATAATATTTTTTGAATCAAAAGAGCTCTTTACTTGTTTCCCCTTCTGGCATGCATCACAGAGAACATTAGATTCGTATACAAGATTTGGAAGTCTTCTCATGAGGTTATGCTTATTTAGCTTTGAGATTAATCTCAAGCTCGTATGTCCAAGTTTCTTTTGCCAAATCCACTTATTCTCGTTGATGGACACTAGACATGATACACTTTGATTTGTGAGGTCATTTAAGTTAATCTTATAAAGATTGCTTTCCTTCTTAACAGAGAATAAAATAGATCCATCTAGATTCCTGATAGTACATTTGTTTTTGTCAAAGGAGACATTGTGTCCATTGTCACATAATTGGCTTATGCTCAATAAATTATGTCTAAGTCCTTTAACATATGAAACATTTTCAATGGAAGGGGAGGGATGCTTACCGATCGTGCCTATGCCTGTGATCTTTCCCTTCTGGTTTCCTCCAAAGTTGACCCATCCACCATTCTTGGTTTGGAGGCTTTGGAACATACACCTTTCTCCTGTCATGTGTCGTGAGCAACCACTGTCCAAGTACCATGACTGGTGTTTTCTTCCTATTGTCAAGCAGATTTGTAACAGGGATTATCATGGACTTAGGTACCCAAATGGACTTAGGTCCTTTCTTGTTAGTTCTGAAGGCATTGGACGCCTTCTTCACTAGACGATGAATGCATTTTGTTGGTTCATGCCCACTCTTTCCACATATTTTACAAATAGTAATATTTTTATTTGTTGGACAGGCTTCTTTTTTATAAAGCCAAGTCCAAATTTTCCATGAGGACTATGTTTATAAGACAAAATTTTATTTAAGTTTTCAGTACCATTGACGAATTTGGATAGGCTCTTTTTCAGATGACTAACTTCTTTTTGAAGTTCTAAAGTTTCATGAGAAGGTGTCTCTTTTGAATTATCCTTTGTTTTCTAAACTTTATTTTCTTTAAAACTTTTTCATAGTCCTTCTTTGAGTGAATTAAATTCTTTTGTCATTTTTGAAAATTTCTTTTTCAATTCTTTGTATCCAATTGAGAGAGTTAAGGAGTTTGCAAGCAAATCATTATAGGCTTTTTGAAGAGAGATTAGGTCATTGAAATTTACCTCTTCATCTTGCTCATTGTCTGAGCTTTCAGAACTAGTCTCTGCCATGAGACACAGGTTTGCTTCTTCCTCTCCTTTTTCTTCTTTTGACGAAGATAGGTCCATGTCCTCCCAGGTGGCCATGAGTCCTTTCTTCTTTTTCTTGAAGAAGGTTTTCTTCTTGTCCTTTTGTAAGCTAGGACACTCAGCTTTGAAATGTTCAGGCTTTTTACATTCAAAAACAAACTGAAAGACTCTTTTCTTTGGGTTCCTTGTTAAACTTCTTCGTGAACCTTTTAGCTTTGGACCCTCCTTTCTTCTTCCACATTGCCTATATCTTTCTTGAAATGAAAGATATCTCGTCCTCATTAGAGTTGTCTTTTTCGGACACTTCCTTAGAAGACTCTTCCACGTTCAGGGCTTTGGACGATGATCCCCTGGGTGGACGCTAGACGCTTAGAGTAATGGATTTTCTCTTTGGCCCTTCATCTTGCTTCAGCTCCAGTTCGTGAGCTTTGACAGTTCCAAGTAACTCTTCCATAGAAAGTGCAGTTAGGTCCTTGGATGCTCTCAGAGTTGTAATCTGTGGTCTCCACTATCTAGGCAAACTTTTCAAGATTTTGTCAATATGATCATAGTTATCATAAGTTTTGCCTAAAGATCTCAGGTTATTAATTATAGTTTGAAATCTACCAAACATAAGTACGATAGTTTCATTTTCTTCCATAATAAAGAGTTTGTATTGTCTTACTAGTAAACTTAACTTAGATCTCTTTACTTGTGAGGTCCCCTCATAAGCTAGCACGAGAGTATCCCACATCTTTTTAGCACTTTTTAAACTGTGCACTTTTTCATATTTCAATTCAGATAAAGCGTACATCATAGCATTTCTAGTTTTTGAGTTGAGAAAGATACCTTTGTTTGTGAGTTTCTGTCCACTGACCTCTAGGTAGCTCCATTCCATCTTGGTCAAGGGGAAAATAGTCACCAATTTCTACTACTTCCTATATGTCGATGTGGCATGCATCAAAGAATGCTATCATTCTTTGTTTCCAGTAGTTGTAGTTTTGACCTTTAAAAAGTGGTGTTCTGTTAACAGCTTGTCCCTCGTTTTCCATGAGTGCTTAGGATCGTTTTATCCCTGCAGTATTAGATGCTCAACCCTAAGAGGTCGAGCTCTGATACCAATTGAAAAAAAAAGAGACGCACAAGAAGGGTGGTTGAATTGTGCATTAAAAGTTTTTAACAAATATAAAGCACTTTCTAAAACTGTTTTCAAGCTGAAAGATAGAGAGAAAAAGAACATAGAGAGTTTTATACTAGGTTCACTCAACTTAAGCTACGTCCAGTCCCTTCACCCAGAAGGTATCCACTAACCAAACTTGGTTACAAGTATTTTTCACTTGCCTTTTCAGGCTTTACAATGCAATCACCCTAGATTGCTTAACCCAAGTATTCTTTTTCACTAAGCCTCTCTAGGATTTCACAACACAAACAAGTGTTTACAAGATGTATCAACTCAGACAGTGAGGATATAAAAGTATAAGCTCAACATTTAGAAAGTTTTCAAAGAATTCAACTATCGTCCAATGGACGCTTTTAAGATAAAATGTAGAGTGTTTTGTTTTCAGCTAGGTTCGTCACTTGTTCACACGTATCATTGTTGTCTTCACTTCTACTTTCTTGGTATATATAGTCTTTAAGGAAAAAGATCTGTTGAGGAAGACTTGACTTTAATCTTCAAGAAAGAGATTTACGTATCGAGCTTCCAAAGAGATCAAGAGCGACAACTTTTAGTCTTGCACCAAAAAGGAAAGCATAGGACTGTGCTGGCAGTTTGTTTTTCTAAACATTCTTCATTAAGCCTGACAGCTTGATAAGTTGACTTCCTTTATCTGCTTTGCTGTGCTTTTGTACTAGAATGAATCTATTCACCATTTAATGCTTGAAACAATTTCAACATTAAAACCCGAAAATGGTAACAAGTTAGTCTCGAAGAATATATAAATAAATATGAAGCTTGAATATTGGACGTGTATTTCAAAACTTAGCCATTGAAGACTTGTTGTCAATACGCTTTAGAGCTTTCATCTAGACTCTTCTGTTTGAATATTCCAAGTGACAAGAATGAATCTTGGACGGTCCTTTTCAACGAGTCTACTGGACGGTCTTCATTTATGAGTTTACTGGACAGTGATTTATCTTTGGCATGTTAGACTTCATGAGTTTGGACGCTGTGATAACGTTAGTTTTCAAGCAAAGACTTAAACTTTAATAAGTTTGTTATCTTCAAAACTTGGAGAGTCCAGCCGCTTCAACGTCTTTGGTTCCAACAATCATGAAGGGAAATATAAGACAAAAAAAACTTTTCATATTCAAAGAAGAATGTGTAAGTAAGAAGAAATATACTAAAATGTAAGATGATTTAGAGTAAGATGAAACTTGAATGATTGATCAAGACAATGCATGTAATACAGTTTTATTCCTGCAATACTTTCATGTGCAGGTTTTCTAAAATGAAGTTAAAATGTTCTTCAGGTAAAGTTTTTGTAAAGATATTAGCCCATTGATGGTCTATATCAATGAACTTAATATCAAAGACACCTTTTTGAACATAATCACGAATGAAGTGATGTCTTATTTCTATATACTTTGCTTTGGAATGCTGAATAGGGTTTTTGGATAGATTGATTGCACTAGTGTTATCACATAACACAGGAATGTTATGCTTAAAACTAGAGTAATCTTCAAGTTGATACTTTACCCATAGGAGTTGTGAGCAGCAGCTAGCAACAAATACATATTCTGCTTCAACAGTTGATAATGCAATTGAGTTCTAGCTTCTTGCTGGTCCAAGATATAAGACATAGTCTGATGAAGTGACATCCACCACTTGTAACTTTTTCTTTCAAGTCTATCACCAGCATAGTCTGCATCACAGTATCCTACTAACCTAAAATCTTTGTTTTTCTTATAGTGTAAGCTTAGGTTAGATGTACCAACAAGAAATCTAAAAATCCTTTTAATAGCTTTTAAGTGAGACTCTCTAGGATCGGATTGAAATATGGCACATAAACAAACACTGTGCATGATATCTGGTCTACTAACAGTCAAGTAAAGAAGTGATCCAATCATACCTCTGTAGACAGTCTAGTCTACTAGTTTACCTAATTCATCCTTTGTCATGACAACAGACGGATGCATTGAAGTTCTCATAAGTCTAGATCCATTCATCTTATATTTACTTAATAGTTCTTTGGTTTACTTTTGTTGATGCCTGTATATACCCTTCTTTTCTTATTTAACTTGTAGGCCAAGGAAAAATTTTAATTCTCCCATCATGCTCAATTCAAACTCACTCTGCATCAAGTCCAAGAAATCCTTACATAGAGTTTCATTAATAGCTCCAAAAATTATATCATCTACATAAATTTGAATTATAATGAAATCTCTATTAGATTCCTTTCTAAAGAAAGTTGTGTCCACTTTGCCTCTCATAAATCCATTATCAATAAGAAAACTACTTAGTATGTCATACCAAGCACGAGGCGCTTATTTAAGACTATACAAAGCCTTTATGAGTTTAAAAACATGGTCTATAAGGATTGGATCCTCAAACCAGGAGGTTGTTTAACATAAACTTCTTCCTCAATAAAACCATTTAAAAAGGAACTCTTAACATCCATTTGAAAAAGCTTAATGTTTTTATGAACGGCAAAGGCAAACATAATTCTAATAGCTTCTAATCTAGCAACAGGTGCAAAAGTTTCAATGAAGTCTATACCTTCTTGTTGATTGCAACCTTGAGCCACTAACCTTGCTTTATTTCTGATTACCTTTCCATTTTCATCGAGTTTGTTGCGGAGTACCCATCTTGTTCCAATGATGTTCTTATGTTCTGGTTTAGGAACAAGAATCCAAACATCATTTCTTGTGAATTGATGTAATTCTTCTTGCATAGCCATTACCCAGTCATTGTCTGTTAATGCTTCTTCTATCATCTTAGGTTCAATTTCTGAGACTGGAGCACAAGATGCTTGATTCTTTAGTGATGACCAAGTCTTAACTCCTTTAGTTCGTTCTCCTAAAATATGATCTTGAGGATGATAGGTAACGAACTTCCAATCCTTGTGAGATCCTTTCGTTTGATTATCGGTTTGTTGTTGAGAAGAATCTTCTGATTCTTTTACTTTGTCTATCCTTGTTTGATCAGACGGTCCTATCTGTAAATCTACAAAATCTTCTTCCAAATCTGATAATCTCCTATCAGAGGTTAGTGTATCATTGAATTTGACATGAATAGATTCTTCTACAACAGATGTTCTAGAGTTGAACACTCTAAAAGCTTTTGATGTATCAGAATATCCAAGAAAAACACCTTTATCAACCTTAGAGTTAAATTTTCCTAATTGATCTCTAGTATTGAGAATGTAACATTCACATCCAAAAGGATAAAAGTATGAAATGTTTGGTCTTCTACCTCTCCACAATTCATAAGGAGTCTTTTTAATTATTGGTCTAATCAATATTCTGTTTTAAACATAACATGCTATATTTATAGCTTCTACCTAGAAGTACTTAGGGATTGAATTTTCACAAAGCATGGTTCTTGCCATCTCTTGTAGAGTTTTATTTTTCCTTTCAACTACCCCATTTTGTTGAGGTGTTCTTGGTGAGGAAAAGTTGTGGAAAATTTCATTCTTTTCACAAAAGGATTTGAACTCGGCTTTATCAAATTTAGTTTCATGGTCACTTCTAATCGTAGTAATACAAAAACCTTTTTCATTTTGAACTCGCTTACAAAATATTTCAAACACATTGAAAGACTCATGTTTATGAGCTAGGAAATAAGCCTATGTATATCTAGAATAGTCATCAATAATGACAAAACCATATTTTTTTCCGCCAAGACTAAGAGTCTGTGTAGGTCCAAACAAATCCATATGTAATGGTTTTAATGGTCTAGAAGTGGAAACAACATCTTTGGATTTGAAAGAGGTTTTAATTTGTTCCCTTTCTGACATGCTTCAAAAAGAAGATGAGTTTTCTAAGAAATCTCAAGCAATCCTTTTACTAATCTCTTTTTATATAATTTCGAAATATGTTTTAGATTGATATGCCCAAGCTTTTTATACCAAATCCATTTTTCATCTTCTTTGCTAATTAAGCAAGTAACATTTTGTTTGTTCAAATCTTCAAACTCGATCTTATACAGATTGTTATGTCTTTTGGCAGTGAAAAGAATAGATTCATTACTTCTTTTGACAATGCATGATTCCTTGTTAAAGGATACAGTAAAACCACTGTCACAAAATTGACTTATGCTAAGCATATTGTATTTTAATCCTTCAACACATAAGACATTATCTATAGATGGAAGAGGAGGCTTACCAACTTTACCTATACCAATGATTTTTCCTTTTCCATTTCCACCAAAGGAGACCATTCCTTCATGTGATTGGAGGTCTAGGAACATAAACCTTTCTCCTGTCATGTGACGTGAGCATCCACTGTCCAGGTACCAGAATGAATCCCTCCTTTTTCCTATTAAGGATATCTGCAACAGGAATTATTTGAGATTTTGGTACCCAAATACTCTTGGGTTTTTTTGTGTTAGTCTCAATGATCTTATTTGACCTTTGTTTCCTCTTGTGTTGACACCTTTGGGATGAATGTCCAGATTTACCACACAAGTTACAGAAGGTTGAATAAGATTTAGAAGACGATGGTTTAGAATTCCTGTCTTCTATAAATCCTATGCCAGATCTGTCAGACGGAGGTCTTGTATGTTTTAAAATCATTTGAAGTTTTGAAGATCCATCCACAAATTTGGCCAGATCTAGTTTCAGACTAATGACCTCTTTCTTTAGTCTATCAACTTCAGAAAGAAGCATTGTCTTCTCAGGATCTGAGACTTGGTTCTTATGCATTCTCATCAAATCTTTCTTGAGTATTTCGTTTTCTGAAATAACTTCTTTATATTTTTCTTTATATTTATTATACTCAAATGCAATCATTTGAGAATTGGCAAGAAGAATGTCATATGACATATTTTCATCATCAGACTCAGATTCAGAACTATTAGACAAATGTAAAGAATTTTTAGAGATAGAGTGTACCTCAAATGTTACTTCCTTAGTGTCTGCCATGAGACAGATATTAGCCTTTTCATCATCTGAACTACTACTACTGTTGTCTAGGTCTTCCTAAGTAGCTAAAAGATTATTTTTCTTGTTCCTCTTCTTGGAATTCCATCCTCTTTTTAGTTTGGGGCATTCAGCCTTAATGTGTCCAAGCTTTTTGCACTCAAAACAGATGATTTTGTTGTTTTCTTCTTGAGGGGGCTTTTTGTATCTAGTGTCCTTCTTTTTAGAGGATTGCGTAAATCTTCCTTTCTTCTTGAGCATCTTTTTGAATTTCTTGATTATGAGAGAGATCTCATCATCTATTGAGCAGCTAGAGCTTTCGCCTGAGCTATCAGATTCATCAAATTGAACTTTCAGGGCTTTGTTCCTGACTTTCGTCTTAGTCTTTTTGTCTGCTCTTCGAGTTAATTCTCCAATTTTTAGACCAATTAAGTCATTATTTCAGACTTTATCTCTTTTGAAGAGATGAACTTCGTTGACTCTTAGAGCTCCCAGTAACTCATCCAGGTGTTAAAGTCTTCATGTCCCTTGCTTCAGCTATGGCTGTAGCCTTGGGCTCCCATACCTTTAGAAGACTGTCTAGGATTTTGAGATTATTCTAAGCCTTGGAGAACTCAACACTAAGACTCTAAAGTCCATTTAGAATTGTTTGAAATCTTCCAAACATCTCATCAATGGTCTCTGTCTCTTTCATGGTGAACATCTCATAATGTCTTTAAAGAGTTACTGCTCTCCTAGGATGAACATCTCCTATGCCTTCATGTGTTATGCGTATAGCATCCCATATTTCTTTTGCAGTTCTACAGTTGCAAAATTTATTGTATTTAGTTTTGGATAACACACAAGTTATAATATACTTAGCTTTCGCATTTTGCTGTAGCGTGTTGCAGTTATCTTGATTGAATTCATTTTCTAGCTTGGTTACAACAAGATCTCCATGCATTATGATCCTCCAGATGCTGTAATGGATGGATTTAATGTACATCTCTATTCTGTCCTTCCAGTATGCATAATCTTCTCCATTAAAGGCTAGAGGCCTTGACAATGAAGCTCCTTTAAGAATGAATTGTCCTTCAAGGTTTGCCATGCGAATATTTTCCTCTAACACTTGTTAAGGTGCTCAACCCTTAGAGGTTGAGCTTTGATACCAAATTGTAAAACACAAAGATAACACAAGAAGGGGGGTTGAATTGTGTTATAGTAAGTTTTTACAAAACCTTTTACAAGGATGTATCATCTGTAAGAAATGACAAGAAAGTTTTTTGAAAACATTTTGAAAGACAAACAAATGCTGAAAAAGAAACTGGAATGCACACAGGAATTATACTGGTTCGTTTCACCCCAGAGACTACGTCCAGTTCTTGGTAATAACCAAGTTTCACTAACTTATCCAAGTTACAAGTATTCTTTCAACAAGCCTCTTTAGGCTCAACCCAAGGAGTCTTTTACTTGCCTCTCTAAGGAAAAACCCAAGTATTCTTTGAATCAAAGCCTCTTCACGCTTCCACCAATTTCTTTAAGAAAAGGTTAAATGTGAGTTACTTCACTTGGTTTAACGTCTTAACAAACGAATATACAATAAAGTACAAAAGAAAAGTTTTACACACAGTATATGAGGATAACACAATGAGAACTTTCCAACAATTACAAATATTATGATTCGTCATCGTCAGTCATGAGATTGGCGTCTCTTATTCTATATATAGACTTCTCCAAAAGTACCATTGTGAGTGCTTTTAGGAGATACCCTTCGTCTGTTGAAGAGAGTCATTGGAGCATTAAATGCCTTTCACCAACTTGTCACTTTGATAAGATAAAGCAATCTGCTTATCTTTACCATTCTTGTACTCAATCTTGTAGCAATAGTCAAATTTGTTTTCCCGTTCTGACATCCGTATGCACATTCCTTCTTTTCTGCGTAAAATTAACTTTTCCTCAAGAGTAGATATGTAGGCTTCATATATCGAGGTGGTTTGCGTCGTGATTGGTGTGCAGATTGTTTTAAAACATCGTCTAGAAGCTATTTGTTTCTTAAATTCATAAAAACAAAGAATATAGATCATATAGAGTTAACTCATCAAACGATAGAGAAATACAAGTGACCAGACGATTGCTAAACAGAAACTTTTTAACTGTTTGATATTATCAAAATATTTGAGAGTTATAAATACGTCTTTTTGTCATAACACAATTTATGTCACCATAAGGTTAACCAATTTAACTTCAACAATACCACATAATTATAATTAAAATCTTCAAAATGATTAAAATATAATTTTAAAATAATTAACAAGTATATCTATTTAATAAAAATCACATTATTTCACCAAATTTAAAATTAATTTTATTTTAAAATAAATACATTTAAAAATTATTAATTACAAACATAAAAATCAAGTGCACGTTAACATAATATCTGCAATAACAAAAATGAACACTCAAATTTAAATAAATATATATTATATATTATAATTCATATTTATTATATTTACATTCTTTTTGAATTTATATATTTCATATAAGTATTGCGTCACTATTATTACTTGGAGAAAGAACAAATCATAATAAATTTCAATAGGCTTAACATTTTTGAAAATAAGATCTGCTCAATTAAAAATATAATTAATCATCTTCCTCAATTTTAATGTAATTATATTTACTATAATACTAAATATTTTAAAAAGAGATACTTTTATTTATGTACATATATATTTAAAAAAAACCTGAATATCAAAAATATATAATTTAAACAAACCTGTGCAAGGCACAACTTTAAAATTTGGTATATATATAGAGGAGACTTGAAACAATATTAGTTGTTGTTGCACTTAACAATAGTCGTTCATCAGATTTAATCGAATTTAATGGACTTAATTGTATTTATTGAGTAATTAAATTGCTCACATTAATGATATTTATTATACAACTTTCATAATTTTAAGTTCATAATATATATTTCAAGATTTTAATAATTTAAATATATATATATATATATATATATATATAAATTTTGTAATAATTTATTAATATTTTTTAAATTAGTTACTTTAAAACATATTTCACAAACAATAATCAAATGTAATAATTTTATAAATATGTAGTTAAATTTAAAATAATTCATAATATTATATTTTAATTATAATTAAGGATAAATTTATATCTATTTATCTATCTACAAATTCATAATATGTATTATATGAAAATGATATTCTTAAGTGAGAATGAGAATGACCCATCTCAGCCCTTAGATTAAATTAGACGGTTAGGATTAAAACACACTATTAATAATCACTTAAACCCTCACATGACCTTATTCTTCTCAAAATCATGATTGATGTTACTTTTCTTGAAGCACTGTGTGAGAGAACTCAAGAAACCCACATTAATAGAGATCACTCTCACACAAAGGTTTTGGAGGATTGGTTGCGAGAGCCTTCCTCTAATCTTTAAAATTCTATTTCGTAAGTATCACTTAAATTTTTGAATCTATTCTAATCTTTGCTTTTCAGATTTCTTGTTTGTCGAGATACCCAATGCCATGCCGTTTTCTTTTTATGGTTTGAAGAGAGGCACGCCATTTAGAAAAAATAGAGAGGCTTTGAAAAATTATTGAAAATGAGACTTGTATAGTTTTTAGGAGGTGTATTCATTTTGAGTGGTAAGCAAGATAAGAAAAGGAAAGAGAGCAATATGAGATGTAATAGGAAATATGATGAGAAAAGAAGAAAGAAATAGGAATGAAAAGAAAATGGAGGAGCTATTAAAAAATAAAATTGTACAAAATTATTATCGAAAAATTATATATACATATTGTCTATATATGTTTTGTTCATTTAGAAGGTGACCTTATATATAAATATGTGTGCGTGATTTTTTGGGTGGGGTGGGGGGGGGGGGTGTGGAGAATAAATTAAGTGATAGAAGATAATATAGGAGTAAATTGAATAAAAAATGTGATACTTTTTTTTTTAGATTTGTTACAACTATGTTATTTGCTTAATGTAATAAAAATGTATCATTTTTAATGAAATTATGTGACCTTTTTTTATGCAATATATATTTATATTTTTGAATACTTATATATATAAGGGGAACTTATCTATTCTTCTACCCCGAGCCCATAAAATGTCAAGACCGACTCTGGATTCTATCATTAACTATCATTTTAAATAAATTATTATGAATCATTTTAAATTTAACTAAATGTCAAAAAATCCTTATTTATTTATTATTCTACATGAAATATATTATAAAGTAACCAATCTATATTGTAAAATAGGCTTAAATCTAAGCATTAATATGATATTTAATGCTATTAAATATTATTTAATGCTTTATTCATATATTTAAATATTTATTAAATAAAAAGTAATTATTCCTAAATTTAATATAGATATATATACTTTAAAATTTCCTATATATATTATTATATAAAAAGTTAGTTTATAAAATATTTTTTAAAAGAGAAAAATGTAAATTTATATTAATATATGTATATAAATTGATATATATATATCATAAATTGTCTATTAATTTCTATCCCTAACTATTATTTTAAATAAATTATAAAGAATTGTTTTAAATTTAACTAAATACCTAAAAAATCCTTTTTAATTATTATTGTTCATAAAATATATTATAAAGTAACCAAATTAAAAATAAAACAGACTCATATATAATAATTTATTTCTTAATTTCTATTCATTGTTATTATTTAAAATAAATTATTTTAAATTAACTAGTATGTATTAAATCTTTACTTTTAATTATAATTATTCATAAAAATGTTTAAAGCAATCAATCCAAAAAAGATAAAATAAATTTGAGCATAAATATTAATATAATCTTTATATATATATATATACACATATATATATATATACATATACACATATATATACATTATATACACATATATACATGTATATACACATATATACATGTATATATGTGTATATACATGTGTATATATGTGTATATACATGTATATATGTTTATATATATGTATATATATATAATGTTGTTGGAACAATTTTTCCTACCTAACCTAGAGGTATATAAGCCAATTCAAATTTTTGCATAATAGAGAAAGATAGGGTCTTGCATCTAATAGGTCACAGGTTCGAATCCTCACTTGTCTCATTGGGGTAAGGTAAATATAAGTACCTCCGAAAGTGTTCTTTGTGCCCAAAGACTTTCCTTACCTTGAATTGGGGCACCAATCCTTCCCCCTAAGTTTTCCTCTACAAAAAAATTAAAATTATTAAAAAACTATTTTTAGTCTATAAGTTTTAAAATTAAAGCTAAAAATAAACTAAAAGGTCATCATTTCTTCTCTGATGGATTTTTTTTTTTTGTTAAAGCTTAATGTACCGTTTTCAACTCTAATTAATTCTCTGATTTAGTTTCATAAAACTGAATAAATGTTTGAATCATTAAACATATATATATATATATATAGATAGATATATATAAATGTATATACACATATATACATGTATATATGTGTATATACATGTATATATATATATAATGTTGTTGGAACAATTTTTCCTACCTAACCTAGAGGTATATAAGCCAATTCAAATTTTTGCATAATAGAGAAAGATAGGGTCTTGCATCTAATAGGTCATAGGTTCGAATCCTCACTTGTCTCATTGAGGTAAGGTAAATATAAGTACCTCCGAAAGTGTTCTTTGTGCCCAAAGACTTTCCTTACCTTGAATTGGGGCACCAATCCTTCCCCCTAAATTTTCCTCTACAAAAAAATTAAAATTATTAAAAAACTATTTTTAGTCTGTAAGTTTTAAAAATTAAAGTTAAAAATAAACTAAAAGGTCATCATTTCTTCTTTGATGGATTTTTTTTTTTGTTAAAGCTTAATGTACCATTTTCAACTCTAATTAATTCTCTGATTTAGTTTCATAAAACTGAATAAATGTTTGAATCATTACTGTATTTTTATTCTCTTTTATATATTCTTTTACTGAAGTTTAGGGTCAATTAGCAGCTGTATTCCTTTGTTTCCTGTCTTTTCATTTGCTTACCTTTCTTTTCTTGACTTTGCACTTTCTTTCTCTTGTTTCGTTCTTACAGTTTCATAGAAAGAGAATTTTGCTTAATATGTCTTAGTTAACTTGCAATAATTACACACTTTTGTGCATACAAAAGAAGGAAGTTCTTACACCAATACATCATCCAATAAATTTGGCGAAGAATGGGAAGTGGAGATTGGGAACTAACATTAGGTATATCATCTTACTCTGTCTCTTTTATTATTACTTTTGTTCTTTTTATAGGTATTACCTTTGTGTATTTCTTTTCTTTTCTTTTCTCATTTTAGTGTTATGTTATTATTGTTCAAAATTTTCATATATGTTCTTCTATTATTTTTTTATTATTATGTTGTAAATAATGTATATATTTTTAGCCATTCTCATCTTGAGCAACAAAAAATCAATAATTTGACTTCTACTTTATATCTTTAATTTACAATATTTTTTTTAATAGGACATAAAGGGATCATATTATTGTTATAACTTTACTTCTTATTCATTAACTTTCTTCTTTGTTATGTTTTTTTTTTTTATATAATTCGCTTAACACAATTATTTTTAATATATCACTTTACACAATTTAATGAATTTTATATAGTTAAATTATTTCATTAATTTTGTTTATTTTTCTACTTAATTCAATTGCCTAATTATACGTTTATACATGTTATTTATTTAGTCCATTATACGCTTCAATTTTTATTAATTGTTCCAAATGAATTATGATATAAAAGATGCCATTAATTATTTTAATAAAATAAATTTATTATAAACTAATCTCTCTCTCTATAATGTTTACTTTTAATAAATAATTAAATTTATTTCATGTCAATTATAAGATATTATGATTTTTATTCTTAAAAATTTAGACCTTAAAAATAATAAATATCCATTATATATCATACATATAAAATAATTGTAAAGTATGCAATAATTGTGTAGTTATTAATAATAATAACAATAATAATATTGTCTTTCTGAATTTACTTAAAATGCGAAATAGCATGTAATAATATTAAAAAAAATTAGTAACACACATAAATAATTCTTATAGATAAATAATCCTTATAATAGTTAAGTTATAGGATATAAAGTCTGAAACTCATAAAATCCTTATAGATAAATAACTTTAAAAAATAGCAAGTAATGGAATTAAAAATAAATAACAAATAACAACAACCATGACAACAATAATAATAATAGATAAATCTCACTGCATTGATCAAGGTTGTTCAATTAATGTCGCATTAAAGCTAACCAACTCAAAACTTTAACAATATCGCATAATTAAAGTTAATATATTCTAAATAATTAAATATATCATTTTAAAATAAATAACAATATATATTTAATAATCCTTATATATAAATAACTTTAAAAGATAGCAAGCAATGAAACTAAAATTAAATAACAGATAACAACAACAATAATAATAACTAGTATTTCAACCTTTGTAATGCATAGGATAAATGTTTATTTTATATAACTAAACTTTATAATAAATAAATACTTTTAAATATATAAATTATATTATAATTAAAATTTGTAATAAATAAATATTTTTGAACATACAAATTATATTGTGATATAAGATTATTATTAACTATTGATAATTTTTTTAAAAATATTAAAATTCAATTTAGAAATAAAGATGAGAAAGGATAAATTGAAAGAGAAAAGAGGTTGAGGAAAATTCCTAAAAAGCTCTCGTTGAAGAAATCCCCCTAATAACACTTTCGTTGAAGAATGATACCTAAAAATGCTCTTAATCAAGATAGGTATTCTAATTTATATAGAAAGAAGTTAATAATAATAATGATGATGATGATGATGATGATAATAAAATAATAATAATAATAATAATAATAGACAAATCTCATTGCCCTAATCGAGAGTGTTCAATTTATGTCGTGATTAGGTTAACTAACTTAAAACTTTAACAATATCACATAATTAAAATTAATATCTTCTAAATAATTAAAAATATCATTTAAAATAATTAACAACTATATATAAAAATCATACTTTTTCAATAAATTTAAAATAAATCTTAATTTTTACAATAAATGCATTTAAAATTACTAATTATAAACACACAAAAATCAAGTATGTGTCAACATAATATTCACAATAACAAAAATGAACACTCAAATTTAAATACTTATATATTCATATTTATTATGCTTACATTCATTTTGAATTTATACATTTCATATAGGTATTGCAACACTATCATTACTTGAAAAAAGAACAAATCAAAATAAATTTCAATAGGTTTAATATTTTTGAACACAACATTTGCTCAATTAAAAATATAATTAATTATTTTTCTCAATTTTATCAATATATTTAATTTACTATTAAATATTTTAAAAATTGATAATTTTATTTGTGTACGTATATTTTAAAATAATAATAAATACAAATATAAAAATTATATAATTTGAACAAACTCATACAATGCACAAATTTAAAATCTAGTTATAATAATAAGCTTTTCTAATGCATTTTCGGACTAAGATTGAATCCAATTGACTTCAAAATTGAAGAGAAATTCATAATCAATTGAAAGTAACTCTACAAGAAAAGAAAAAAGAAAAGGGCCTGATAAGAAAAGAACATTCCTTAAAATAATATAAGCAGCACTAGGAAAATAGAAAGAAGACTACAACTGAGAAAATGAATTTATGCAACAAACTCAAGTGATGGATCCATCATAATTCATAACTCTCCATGACAGATTATTCTTCATGGAATGGATGCTAATATTGCACTTCATCACTTAAGCGTGTGCTTAGTGTCGTAAGTGACCTAACTGATTGGTGATTGAGAAATGATAGAATAGTTATTCTATTCTTTAGTCAATTGTTTGATGCACTAAAACAATATAATTACCTTATTTTATTATTTACTAGTTTGAAAACATGTGACTTGTACGGGTAAGTTTATAATTTTATATATAATCTATAAATTTATATAACTATAAATTTATATAATTTTATATATGTTAGTAAATATTTTATATAATTTTTAATATATTTTTCTATTATTTTTTAATTTACAAAATATATGTTAGTAAATATTATATAAACTTTTACAAAAATTAATATGTGTTCATGACTAATAATATTAAATTTAAAACTTGTGTAAAATATAATATACATGACAAATAACCTTTTAAGACTTTTATTACAAAAAATATGTCCAATAATATTGTTGAATTTCTAGTCCAAAAATATGTCAAAGTTTAATTTGAAATATTAAATGAGAATAATTTTTATTATGAGAAATGAGAACAATAAATATATACTATTTGATCTTATTTAAATAGTTAAGATTAAAAAAAAATGTACATGACTTTTTTAAGTAATCATGTGACCGTTAAATAATTTTAAATTTTGACCTTTCAAGTATGGTTGAATGACTCAAATTTAAAGGTCTCACTTCTAAAAGTAAAACTTATGATTAAAATAATGAAATAAAAAACAACAATAAAATATGTTACAAATTACAATAATTGTTTTTGACATGAAATTGAATTGAATAAGATATCATGCTAAAACCCACCAATTGACTTCCTCTTGTAGTTAAGTAGGTCAACATTACACACTAAACTTTAGCAACCGATGTCTAAAAGAATAAGACAATACAACAACTTCCTCTATCTAAAACCTCGCCAAGAGCTTTTCTTTGAAGACTTTGTCCACCTTGCCATATTGTTGAAAAGAGATAAAATAACTTTTGTTATTCCAACTGTAGAAAGAAGAAAAAAGAGAATATGATACATAAATTTGGTAATTGATTATCGTTATTATAAAAAACCATTTCATAAATTTAATAAATTAATTATCATATTATATAAAATCAAAATTTGTATAAGATTTAATGAGATTTAATTGATTAATTTAATCAGAATATATACTCGTAGTAATCGCCTTAATTACCATAATTATGTGTTTTTATGAATTAAAAAATAAAAAATCAACAATATTTCGGAAAAAAAGAATTGATTTGGTGCTATCACATGACATCTACTTATAGGGCAAAACATTCTTTTATAATAATATAATTGATTTGTATTAGGATGAGTTTGTGCGTTAATTTTAATATTCAAAATCTTTCAAAGAGAAAAAGAAAACAAGTGATCTTTTTGATTGATAGAGAAATAAAAGAATTGAGTAAGATTTTGTGGGTATTTATAAATAAGTGGTATTTTTTGTTTTAAAATTAATTTAAATTAAATTTGAATCTATACCTATAACTTAACAATCCAAAGGAAGACCGTCAGAACCTTTTCACTGTTTAATAGTGAACTTCCACACTTGCCCTTTTTCTTCCTTTGACCTTTTTCTTATTGTTGATTTACATTGGCAGCCCATTCTGTTGTGGGGTGCGGCCCATGAAGTTAAAGTTTTTTCATGTCCATTTCATTATCAGAGAAAAACTTAAATTGCCTGTGTACATTCAAGATCGGCAGATGGTATTTCACCCCCTGTGGGCACCGCTTCTTCCTTGCTTAGATATAAAGCTGATATTGTCAAGTTCAGCTATGAGGATCACATTCAGAACCCAGTGTTATTGTCACCTCAAGTCAGTATGCTTCCCTATTAATCTGTTTAATGCTTTTTTTTTTTATTTGATTTTCGATGTCCAATTTGAACCTGGACATGTTGTTTGGGATCATTCTAATTTTAGTTGATTTTGTGTTTCTGTTATGAAGAAGAATGCAAAGTTGTAGGAGTTTTAAAGCTGAATTTGTCAGGTTTGAGCTATGAGAATCAGTGTAAGATCTCAGTAATATTGAACAGTTCTTGTGGACTGATGACCGGTGGTGATAAGGTGCTATGTAAAAAGACTGAGAATTACGTTGAATTGATCAGCTTTTGTGTTAAAAAGCTTTGAATAGCATTATTATTTTGCATACGGATGCTCCTTCTTTCAGTATTTTTACTAATGAAGCATCTCTCAGTTGTCTATCTTCTTCCCAATTAATTTCAAGCCTTATGTCCCAGCATATATAATGACTTCGTCGAAGAGGTTATTGGTTAGGATGAGACCGATCTCTATCGCTCTTGGGTTATATATATATATATATATATATATATATAGCCGTCGATTCCACTGATATGAGTTTGATGTGGTAGGCTTTTTGTATTAGAAGTCCTCAACAGAGGAACACCGGGTTGGTAGGCAGGTTCAATTATGAATTATGGATTGTCCTTCTTTTTTTTCTTCTCGATTTTATTTTTCTTTGGATACTAATGATGATGTGTTGAATTTGAGTAGCTAGAGAGTGAGGCAGGCAGCACAGAGAGTGAACAAGCTTCAACTTGAGGGAAAGGAGGGAAGAGGGGATATATATGAGTGCATTTAGTCTTTTAATTGTGAAATTTAGTGAACCGTTTGACCTTTTACAATGTGTGCACTGATTCACAAATTGAAGGATGTTTGCCTTGGGCTGGATTCACGAGTAGCTGCAGTTGTTATGTGTGTAGAATGTCGTTGCCACTAGCAGGACCGTGGTTTGCACTATGCGCCAACCAAGGATTGGCATATTAAAGACTTTTGATGAGGTAGTCCAAAGTGCCTTTTGTTCATAATATTTGTCAATTCTAATTAGTGCCTTTTGTTTATAATATTTGTCAATTCTAATTCTAAGTATTTTGTATGTTTCTCATCAGTTTTTTATTCAAAGAAGATGTCCTGATGGTGGAAGAAAAAGTTCATTTCCTGCAACTCATGAAAAAATTCATCCAACAGGAGTGCTTAGTACTTTAACATGAATATAATACTCTCACAAGATTTGTTTCCAGTGTAAAATCTCTTAACTTGAATCTACTACTACAAACATTATACTCTAATTTTATTTTTCTGTGTGCTAGGGTATTAGATGTGGTGATTTTATGGAGTTTTTTTTCTACATCTTATGTGTAGTATTCCAGCCATTATAGGTAAGAATTGGGGTTGCAGGAATTTTGGTTAGATATTAATTTTGAGAGATTAGTTTGGTATCCACTTTCAAAGTTGCAATCATTTGTGGAGAATGATGTCTTAGCAGCAAAACCTACCTATGGTTTCATAATCTCTACTCCAACAAACGAGTTCTAAAGCAGCAAAACAAACTTAAGTTGTTGACAAATAGAAGCGGAAGTAGACAAGAAATACATCTATTCTTGATTACTAACAAATTATATACTTCTCTGTATTCTATACCATATTTTATGAACTAATTTTATGAACTCATTCAATTTGAGCCACCTGATTGGGAACCATATTTTATCAACTGATTCTGAAAATTATTTTAGCTTATGTCTTTATCATTTCCAGCAAACTACTATATGGCCTATTTCTATTTTCTTAAATTGTGTATTGCTAGATATAAATATGTATGCATTTTTTTCTTTAACAGTTTTGATCAATTTTCTTCTCTTTTGTTAGGTAAAAGTCCCCACTTGGATTGTTGGTGTGGAATATAATGAGTATGTTGGCTTCGGTGCAAGATGTGACCCTACATAGAAAAACATGCCAAACTTACTAGAATTGTCATGGATGATCATCTTGATTGTTTTACAAAGCCTAAGGTATTTGAATTAATTACTAAGCTATAGAACATACCAAATGCAACTTTAGTTGCATGTGAAGCATAATTTTCCAGATTGAAAGCTCTGTTTAAAAAAATTATTTTGTAGCTCACCAGCGAGATCATTTTTGGTGCACTGAAGGAGGAAGCTTTGTTTGATACAGACTATGTGGTTTCTTTGCAACTTACTTTGAGGTACTTGGGTTGATTCTCTTTTTTTGACTTCACTATTTTACACTTCTTTAGATGACATATGGCTAAGACCATTTGTATATTCTTGCAAGGAAAATCCTCATTCCTTAGAGATTTTACCTTGCTATTCAATGATTTTTAAGAGTTTATATTCTATAGGTTTAACCTGTTCTGTGAATTGGAGATGTTTTGAAAGTAAAATACTTTTTTTCCTTTCCTCCATAGTATATAGTCTTTTTGTTACATGATGGTTATATGTCAGTCCTTTTGTTTCCTTTCCCCCATGGTACAGTCGATTTCATTTTCTCAAATTTAAAGAGTTATTTTTGGAGAGCTATATATAGTCCTTTTGGGAGTTTCTAGCTATACTTTTATAACCAAATATTTGAGAAAATGAAATCGAAATATACTGTGTAACAAAATCTAATTGCTTGATATAAGATGATTTCATTATTTTGATTGCACCTGGAGCCTAGAGTTCTTTGGATCTTGGGTTGAGACACTACTGTTCTAACATTCTCATAACTTTGGTACTTTACTGCTAATGGCTTATTGTTGAGTCTAATCATTAAAAAAGATGCTTCTCAATTTACTAGTGTTTGATTCTCACAGCCATCATGTCTAAACATGCATCTATAGCAGATATACATAATTTTCTTCATAATTGTATTAATATTGTCTCAATTATATGAGTAAATGTACTAAATTATTCATGATTTTGCAAAATGATTTTATGTGATGATTAGCTCATTGTCTGTCACTACCATCTGCTATATTTGCTTCTATTTGGTTGTTTGTAGGCTATTCTTCCATTATTTCTTACAGTGGCTGATGGTCACAATTCATTGAATTGGAAAAGAACATTGAGTTATGAAAGATCAAGAGATTGATCAAAGCATTGGAATTTGCAAGAAGTAATGTTAGCAACATGATTTCTCTAATAATGCCTCCATGTGATCAAATATTTCGTGTCACTAAGATATTGGGAGATGAATTTGGAATTGCTTATATATGCAGTCATGATAAACTATCTTAAATTGTTTATCAGCTTAGAATCTTTGGTATCCTGCTGGCTAGCATTACTGTTGTGGTACAGTGCAGTTATGAACCTAAGTGTAAAATATGAGAGGTAGTTGACTCAAGATTGAGAATGTGGGAGGGTACTTTCATATCTGGAGGTGTACAAACGCATGATGGGCGAGGTAGCAGTTTGGACATTCATAGAATCAGAGGGCATTAACCTATATAGGTGAGTAGAGATGGTAGATGTTCCGAAGTGGCTGCCTCAGCTTGGCTCCCTGCGAGTACAAAACGTGGGGAGCTGTGTTTTTGGAATGTGCTGGAACTTGTGTGGTTGCACGCTATGGCAATATATGCGTTGGAATCACATATCATGATATAACATAGTGGCCTTGGAATGTTTTGAACTCGGTATCCCATCTTTCTAACTCACCGCAAGGTTCTAAATTGCGGACCGCAACACGTGTTGCAGCCGCAATATTGCGGTTGCGGAGCTATCCGCAACCGCATCGGACCGCAATTGCAGTGTGATCTCAAATCACACATTTTGCCGCAATGCAACACCGTTATGTCCGCAACGGAGCCGTTATGTCCACATCGCAACGCAACGACACAGTACCTCTGTTCCGTTCCATTTTTGGGTAAAAAAAAAAAAGCAAAGAATTAAATCAAACTCAGAATTTCAGTTCATTCAAATCTTCAATCATCTACTTTTGACTACAAAACACAAGTCAGGACACAGATTCATCACTCACCTGTGGTGGGGGTGTTTGATGGGTGTGATAGGCTACGGGGGGTGGGATATTTTTTGGTGCTTTAACACGAGGGGCAACATGGGGGGCAGGGGGGAACTTCATAGGTTGGTGGGATTTTTTTGGGCTTTCACAGGTGGGGGAAAACTTTGATGGGTTGGGTGAATTTTTATTTTTTTTTATCTTCGGTGTTTTAATAAAAAATAAATAAAAATTTTTAATCTGAAAAATTTAGAGTAGAAGGAGAAATAATTTATGGAAGGAATGGAGAAAAAAGAATAGCAATTTTTTAAAGGAAAGATTATTTGATAAAAGAAAATTAAATATTCCTCTGATAGACTATTTTTTTTAATTATATCTATTTGAGATTCGCTTAGTTTATATACATTTAAATTTTTTACTTTTGTGTTGATGAGACAATTTATTCTAAATTTATGTCAGACTAATTACTTTTGTATTCTTGTTGTTTTTTAGATTTGTTTAAATTTATATATCTCAATTTTTATTATAAATCTATTATAAATTATTTATTAAAATGATACAAAATTTTAAAAATGAATGAAAATCTATATAACCTTATAAATAAAAGATATACCAATAATTATAGAACTTTTTCTATGTTTGGTGCAAATATATTTTAATTTCACGCCGCAATGGCCGCAATCCACATTGTAGTAGCCGCAATACCTGCAACCGCAATGGCTGCAACCGCAACCATTTTAATAGAAATTTTATATTCATGGAATTATTTCCTGTCCTTATAATTAATAAGGTCGTCAGTACATTCTTATTATTGTGAATGAACATTTTAATAGAAATTGTGCATTAAGATAAGTTTTTTAATATAAAATTTATTTGATTTTATTATATATCGTGAATAATATGGGCCAACATGTAGATTTTTATAATTCTTATTCTTATTTTTTAATGGAGTATTTTTTTTTTCAATTAACAAAGTAAATTTCAATTATCACAGTAAAGTGTCAAATATACTATTGTTTCAAAAGTATTGCTCTTCTATGTAATGAAATCTAATTTAGTACGATTTATGTCTTAACTAAATACATAACAATTAAGAAACTGATATGAAATTGCTTTAGAAACATTTTTTATTATTTAAAAAACATTTCCTAGAAAAATGTTTATATTTTAGGCATCGACCATTAATATTTTTACTTAATTTTATTTAACTTTGATTATTTTTTTACTTTCAATGCATTACCTTTTATATATATTTTATGATTTTTAATTTGTAGATGTCATTTCTAAACATTTTAAATAAATTTAGAACAAAATTAAAAATAATCTTAAAAAGAAAATTTACTTAATAAATTTTGATTGACTTAAATTTAAAATATTATTATTCAAATTTAAAACCAAGATAATTTTATGTTTTATCATCATTATCTTTAAAATATGTAAGTTTATTGTAATTTAAAATATTATATTTTAAAAATTTATTTTATTATATATTATGTTAATTTTTTCTAAATTTTAAAAATAAAAACAAAAATGTCCCCAGCATTGCAAGGTAGGGACACTAGTTAATTACATTTGTAAAATATTTATTATTAATTATAAGATTGGTAGTAACAATAATAATGTATTTATACTTTAAAATAGTCAAAGTGGTTTAACTAGTACCATTTTTTTTTAACTAGATATGAATGGGATGTTGGTAATGATGGTAATACTCTATTTATTACATTAGATCATTAATGAGTGTTTAGGAGAACATATTAAGAAATTGAAAATTGGATTGGATCTAATAAAAAAATAACATTTAATATATTACAAACTTTAATTAATGATTATAGAAATTAATTAAAGTAGTTATTATTTTAAAAACATAAAATATAGTAGTTATTATAAAAATTAACAAAATTTATCATATCTATTAATTAATGATTAAATTTTAATATAAAAAATTTTAAAATTTTATACTGTTAACTAATAAAAAATCATTCTTACTATAATTTTAAAAAGAAATTTTAATAAAATTCCATGCATAAATTATTTATTCAAAACTGTTTACACTATAATGCATTTTAATAAAATTCAAAACGAAAAAACCTTTTATGTTTGTAATAAGCAGACGTATCAAAGAATGGCTAGATCGTGGCTTATGCAATAATGGTTGAAGATCTCGCTTCAACGCAGCTCAGGTTATGCATTTCCCTCAATTTAAGTCTGACCACAAGCTGCTCCTTCTCAGCACTGAAACTCGTCCTATTGCTTTAACTCGCCAAAGACATTTCTAGTTTATGGCTAATTGGCTTGCGGATCCTTCCTTTGCTCCCATTGTCAAAGAATCCTGGCACTTCCAATCTTCTTGGCAACAGGCTGTGTCCACCTTCCAAGATAAAGCCCAACAGTGGAATAGGCACCACTTTGGTAACATATTCCATCGTAAAAAGCACCTCCTTGCCAGACTTGAAGGTATCAACAAGCTCATAAATCGTCATCCGGGTCTTGACTGCCTACACAGACACCTCTGGAAAGAATACCAACAAATCCTTCACCACAAACACATTTACTGGTATCAATGAGCTCGCATGGATTGGCTCAAATTTGGGATCGCAATTCGCACTTCTTCCATATGTCAGCCAGTGCCAGAAAGAGACAAAAAGGTATCAACTCCATCATCTCCAAGGATGGAAACGTACTTACTGATCCCTCCGACATTATGGCTCACATCATCTCTTTCTTTCAACAATTGTATTCTACCAATGACGAGGTTGAACAGTGGCCCCTTCCCAACTTTTTTCAGCAAGTCCATCAAGACAGCCTTGCTCTCATACAAGTCCCTCCTTTGGATTGCGAAATCAAGTCTGCCATCTTCTCAATGGGGCCCTTCAAAGCATCCGGACTTGATAGGCTTCACCCAATTTTCTTCCACAGCCAGTGGGACATGATTGGTTCTTCTGTTTGTGATCTTGTCAAGAGTGTTTTTCAATATCCTCACAAGGTGGCAGAGATTAATAATACCCTTCTAGCCCTTATCCCCAAAGTGGATAACCCTGAATCTCTGGGACAATATAGACCTATATGTCTTTACAATGTGGCTTACAAAGCCATCACCAAAATCATTACTATAACACTCCTTTAATTTTAAATATAATTCATATTAATTTAATTATTATTTTAAGTTGATGAAATTGTGAGCAAATTTTTTTTTCGACAACAGAATTTAGAAATAGAAGTGAAATGATAAAAACTGTTTATGTATATATATATATCCAACTATACATCATGGTTTGGGTAATACATAATAGTCAAAGAGAAAACAAAAGTACATCAAAAGACATATACTACCTTACCCAATATATACATCAAAAAGATCTTATACAGAGCAGTATTTATCTGCCCTATCCCGTAAGAAAATATTATAAACTAGGTCTACAATCTGGAGGAGTATCCTCTGGCTCATCTTCAGCATCATCAGGCATTGTTGTCATCTTCAATAATCACGATTGAACATGCATAACAAAAATAATAGCGTGAGGTGATTTGTTCTAAATCACTTTCACAGGTATGGTAGGAATTTAAATACAATTAATGAAGGGAACCTAGGGTTTATTCTAAGTTATACTACACTACCCTTGACTTGGTATGGATTCATACTTCCCATCAGTGAGTAATAGTTCTTAATAGAACCTGGAAAGTGACTATGAGTACATATACCTCATCAACATCAGCACATGGTATATTCCTCATCATCAATGAGGAACAAATATCAGTCAGGACGTCCATTTATAGAGGTATACTCTCAAACCAATCTCGGAATGTTGAGCAGTTGTCGGGGTTATCGAGCTTAGTCAGGTGAATATCTCAGCTCACGGGCGCTACTCTGGCTATTAGGACTTTGACCACTCGATGCCTACCCCCGAAACTTTCCCAAATGGGTCCCTGCCTTTCATTCTTCAGCGTACCAAACTATAACTTCCCTAACAGGGTGTCATGCCACTGCATGTCCTTTACTTTACATTACTCACTAATCTATTAATTTTTAAAGGTCCACTCTAGTCTCAAAAATTTGAGTACCAGTACAATTTCTACTAATATCTCTACCTTATATTACAGAGATTTGATCCATACATATCATTCACATAATTCATAATTCAAATTAAAGCACATAATCAATAATTCGATAAAATAAAGACATACAAATTAAAATAAAGACTGATAATTAAGAAATAAATCATAAAATGGTCAAAAATTTCATAAAAATAATTTTTAAGCTTAGAAAAATAATTAGAATTTTATCATGAATTTTTTGAAATTTTCTAAAATTTAGTACTTTTAAGAAAAATGTGTCTATAGGCACTTATAGAACACAATTAGAAGTACTAAATAAGCTTTAAAATTTATGAAATTTTTACAAATGGTCTATTTGTGTGTCTGAACCTTACCTGAGCGATAAGAACTTAAATTGAAATTTCTACAGTAGTTTTCTAAAAACAAATTCATAAATAGCTCATAAAATAATTTCTATACTTAGTTTCGTATTATGAGATTTATGATTTATTTTTTCTACTATTTTTGCTAAACTAATTGAGTATTACTAAAATATGATAATATAATAATTTAATTATATATTATAACAGCTAAAAATATTTTTTCTAAATTTGGACAGTATAACAGCTTAGTAATTCTACTATATTTGTTTGAATTTGAACAGTATAACAACTTAATAATTATACTATAGTTGTCTAAATTTGAGTAGCATAACTACTTAATAAATGCATTTTAATTATCTAAAATTGAGCACCATAACAACTTAGTAAAAACTTGAATTTAATACTAAACATTATAATATTTATAAAACTTAATAAACTTAAACATCAAAAGGTTTAGGGGAAAACCTTTCTTACCAACATGCAAAGTAATTGAAAATTAGAACCAACCCCACTCCCCCCATTACCTCAAAGAGTTGGTGAAGTTGTTGGTGCAAAGCTCCTAGGAAAAAGATTTTTACTAGTTAATGAAAACTAGTAGAGTTTTGGTATAAGAAAAAAATTATGGAGGAAGGTAGCTATGAAAGCTTTGTAGAACTTGGGAGAAGAAGAGGAGGTACTGAAAAATTGTAAATGAAGGTTGCTATTTATAGGGAAAAAAATGAACCTAGGTGTCCATGTGTGAGATCATGTATGATGCATTATTTTATATTTTTATTTTCCTTTTTAATCAAATTAGGGACACATATTGAACTTAGGTGATGAATCACCTATTTCTAGAGTAAAAACGTGCTGGTTGAGCTGTCCAAAGCTCCCCAGTATAATTTTTGACTGTTAATTAATTAGTCGGTACCAATAAAATTGCCTAAACTTGAAAAAATTAACTTTTAATATCAAAATAATTAATTTAAATATAAATCTGAGCACATGTAATATTTTTCATCAAAAATAATTTCTAAAAATAAATTTTAATTTTTTTATTATTTTTTTTCGAATTATAAATATATATATATATTATATTTTAAGTTTAGAAAATTCATATTAAATTCATTTTAATTCAATAAATGCTCAAATTTTTATGAAAATTCTAAAATTACATATTTTACCTAGAAATGTACTAAAAATATTATTTTCACCATTTTTGGATGTTAAACCAATATTTAGTTGGTTATTTGACAATTAGAGGTATTTTAATCATTTTGTACAAGAATTTCAAAAAATTTCCAGAAAATTTTCAAAATTATATTTTAATACATATGGCATGATTTTAAACTCAAATTGACATTTTAATATCAATTGAACCTTTTTCTCATGTCAGCCCTTAATATTGACAAATAAGGATAAAATCGTTATTTTTCTTAATTTCTCCGGACTTCGGTTCGGAAAAATGATTAAAAATCATAATTAGATAGTTTTTGATATTCTAAGTTTAACCGTGTGGATCATAATTTTTAGATTCCTTCTCAATTTTTCAGAATTAAATATAGAATAAATAAATAAATAAAACAATTAATTAAGTAAAAGTGAGGGTGTTATAATTGTTACAAGGCTTAGGAATCACATGGCATACTGGATATCCCCTGCACAGTCCAGCTTCATCCCGGGTCGGCTTGCCACTCACAATGTTATAGTTGCTCAAGAAGCTTTGTCATTTCATAAAATCCTCTAAGTAGAAAACTGGTAGTATGGCCATAAAAATTGATCTTGAAAAGGCTTTCGACCGCATTCGCTGGGAGATCATCACTGATACTCTTTCAAACCTTGGTTTCGACCAGCATTTCATCTCCTTGGTGCATCACTGTATTTCGACTTCTACCTTGCAAATCCTGGTGAATGGTGAAAAGTTTGAGACTATTAAACCTCAGAGGGGAATCCGCCAAGGGGACCCGCTATCCCCTTACATATTCGTCCTTTGCATGGAATGTTTGTCTCATCTCATCAATTGTGAAGTTAACAATGGGCGATGGACTCCCCTTCAGTTATCTAAATCATGTCCCAAGCTATCCCACTTATTTTTTGCTAACGATCTCCTTCTTTTTGCAGAGGCCTCAACCACCCAAATGGATACCATCCTCTCTTGTCTTGATATCTTTTGCAAAGCCTCTGGAGCAAAAGTAAATGCCAAAAAAACGAAGATTCTTCTCTCTAGACAAGTGGGGCACACTGTCTCCCAACAAATTTCGTCTATGTTGGGGTTCTCTATAACAAATGACCTTGGCAAATATCTTGGCATCCCTCTCCTCAATACCCGCAAGACTAAGCAATCATACAGCTATATTCTGGAACGAGCCCAAAAAGACTTGCCTCCTGGAAATCCAACTTCTTACCCTTTGCTGGCAGGGTGATCCTATCGTAGGCTGTCATTCAAGCCTTACCTCTTTACACCATGCAGACGACTCTACTTCCCAAAGCTATTTGTAGCTCCCTAGAGCAAAGTCAACTAAATTTTGTATGGGGTCATCAGTCTACCTCTCGAAGGTGGCACACTATTCCTTGGTCCACGTTCTGCCAACCAAAGATTCATGGAGGCCTTGGCTTTCGCAACTTGCACCTTACGAATAAAGCTTTTATAATGAAATTAGCTTGGGACCTCGTTGCTAGGCCGGAGGCTATCTGGGTTCAACACTTAAAAGCCAAATATAGCTGTGGTACCGGCCCCATCCCTTTAATGCAATCCAAAAACAATGCTTCCCAAACCTGGAAAAGTATTATGCAAGTCTGGCAGGATTTTTCTGGTGGAATTGGTTGGATCATAGGCGATGGGATGTCAGTTCGCTTTTGGCATGATCAGTGGCTTCCTTTGGGAATCATTCTTGCCAATTGGGCACTCATACCAATCTCCCCGGATAACACAGAGCCATTGGCCCTTTCTACGGCTAACAACGAATGCTGGGACATTCATTTCCTGGTTGCTATTCTCCCAATCCATAGTATTGTTAAAATGTTGGATCATCATACCCCCTCCTCTGATGCGGGAGCGGATAAACCTATTTGGAAATTTTCTCCCAATGGTGAATTTTCTGTCAAGTTGGCATACAATCTTCTTCATCAACCAACATCATCTTAGGGAGACAGCCTTTGGAACCGAATTTGGACCTGGAAGGGTATCCAATATTATAAAGTTCCTTCTCTGGACCATAGCTCAAAGGGGTCTTAAAACCAACTCCAAAAAAGCTGCTTGTTGCATTTCTGATCATGACCTTTGTCCTTTCTGCATGAGTCATGCTGAAACTGAATTTCACATTCTTCGGGACTGCTACAAAGTCAGGGAAGTATGGACAAATCTTCTCCCTACTCATGTGTCCCAACATGCCTTTTACTCCGGCCAGAACCTCAATGCATGGCTGTACAATAATCTCAAACCATCCACAAGTCATAATTGGTCTACAGTTTTTGGTACAGCAATTTGGTGTATATGGCAAGCCCGTAACCAACATGCCTCTATGTCCCAACAATGGAACTCCTCGCAAGTTACCAATCATGTACGGAGATCCTTGCATGAGCTTAGTTGGAATGGTATCCTTTCTGCGCACTTGGACTGTTCGATGGAGACTCACCTTATCTCTTGGTCGCGCCCTCCCCAAGGTTGGGTTAAATTCAATGTAGATGGCTCTGTTAAAGATGGAGGCCTTTCAACAACATGTGGTGGTGTGTTGCGTGATGCCTCAGGAAACTGGCTTGGAGGTTTCACTTGTCACCTGGGCTCTTGTAGTACTCTTTTCACTGAACTATGGGGATTCATTACGACTCTCCAACAATGCAGACATAAGGGTCTCCACAGAGTATATATTGAATCTGATTCCCTGTTAGCAGTTGATCTTATTCAAAAGGGCTCTCCTTCCCATCAATCTTGCTTGGCTCTCATTCAGCAGATCATTCAACTTTGCTCTGACAGCACCATGCTCGTTCACTTCTCCCACACCCTTAGGGAAGGCAACAGGGTGGCGGATCACCTTGCGAAGCTAGCGCATCAACATCAAGCCAGTTTTCTTTGGATTCAAGACCCACCTACGTCCTGCATTCCTCTCCTCTAGCAAGACTACATTGGTGTAGCTACCCCTCGTATATTTAGACCTTAGTTTTGGCATTTGGCGTCCATGTAATTGAAAAAAAAAGAAAACTCTTTAATTTAATATTTATTTAAATATTTATAAATCGAAGTTGTTTGTGGTTCTGCAGTCTCACGAGGAGCAAAACCGTGAAGCTTTTTTGTGCTCCAATTTGTAAGTCCCAATTCTCAATTGTTACCGTTATTTTGTTGTGTTCCTCTATCCTTTACTTTCACTGCTCCTCAACAACCCAATTCGTGTTTAGGGTTTTCACATTGCTACTTCGCTTTCGTTCGTCTCTCTCGCGTGCCTTGTAATTTTTGATTACTCTCTTTTTCGTTCTCTCTTTACTTTCTTGAATCTGAATCTAGTCCGTTAGATTGTTGTGTGTGGAATTGTATGTTAATTTTGTGTCACGTGTTTTTTTCTTTTCAATTTTTTTAATTTAGGTTTGAAAATTTGGTATCGTTGTGTTGTGGGTTTTGGTGGTGCAGAAGATGTTCAAGAACGCATTCCAATCTGGATTTCTTTCCATGTTATACAGCCTTGGGTATGTTGCATTTTGGCGTGTTTTTTCACAGTTCTGTTTCTCATGTTTGCTGTGATGAAGGTACTGAAATTTATCATTGGTTTTCATTTTATATAGGAGTAAACCTCTGCAGATATGGGACAAAGAAGGTGAGTGTTTTCTGGTTTGCAGTAGCATCAAGTGGTAATATTTTGGGATTTGGATGCTTAAAGTGAAAAAGTATAATAACTTGTGATAAAATACATGCCCATGTATAACAAATTGTTAAGTTATTAAAATCTCAATCATTGATTTTCCAATCAGTGATTGTACTTTATCTTCTAAAATACATCCCTTGTGAAATCCAATATTTTGAACTTGTTTTAAATTCAATACTCTGCTGTGCCTTGATCTGAAATTATGTCTAAATGATGCTTTATTTTCGTTTTCAAAATTTCATTCATTGTTTATGTTGGGAATTGGTAAGATTCCCACGGTGTGACTGTGAGAGCAGACCTATAGTTAAACAGGTCTATTTTAGGAAGAGAAGGGAGTGGACCAATTGTAAACAGAAGTTAGTTGGGGTTGGTTAGGAGGTTTGTTATGGTCAGTTAAGGGTATTAACATAGGCACTGGGTGGTGGGAGAATTAACTGTCTTTTGGCTGAGAATTGTAAGACAGTTAGGTGAGTCCAGAGTCTCTAAATTCTTGGTATTGACTATTTTGTATCATCCTCAGTTTACACTCATATTGAGTACAGAACTGAGATTTTGTTCTTCATTTAATAATCCCTAATTTTTTTCTTCATTCAATAAAAGATTTTTCTTTCTATCTCAAGTACCCATGTAACACTGACCCTCACCAGACTCCACATTGTAGGATACTAGGATCCTTACTATTTGATCTGCCTGCATGGTCATGTCATGAAAGGTTGATGTGTAAAATATGTGCTTGGAGTGCTTTTTTTTCATGTGCATATGGAGGTTAATTTTGGTATTTCTGCTATTCACATTGTGAAGGGGAATTTATACATTCTTAGATCGCTTTGTTCAGTGAATCTTTCTCCTATGCGTCAATAATACTCTATTAATTTATTGTCTTAGTTGAAACACCATGTCTTCTAGTACGTGTATCAGCTTTCAATATATGCTTCTGAATTATTTTTGATGATTATACCCTTGTTGAAACATCATTTCTTCTATTCTGTGTATCAGCTTTCAATATATGCTTCTGAATTATTTCTTATGATTACACCATTATCATGGTAAATGCTGGGAAATGGAGTGTCAATATGAGAAAAAAAAAAATTAGGAATGGATGCATCATGCTTTCAGGAAAAACTTGGGGTAGAATATGTAGAAGAGAAGATACAGAACCTCACCTAAGGTGATTTGCTTGTGGCTCTAGTGAGACAAGTGGAGAAACCTCAAATGGAAGATATTTTGATGAAAACAGGTAGAGAAAGACAGTTGAAAATTTAGGGAGAAACCACTAATAAGACCTTATTGTAAATAGTATGTTGAACATTTGGTTCTGGATAGAGCTCAATGGCATCAACTGATGCATGTAATTCACCTTCTAGTGGAATATTAAGGCTTGGTTGTTGTTTCTATAAAGAGGCTTCGTAAAAATGAAACAACTAAACAAGTACAAGTTAGAGAAAATTTCCCAATCTCCTTGATATTTATTGAATTTATGTCCTACATATTTTTTGTTATATGCTTTGTACTTAGCCAATTTGCCCTAAAGTGTAAGAGAAATGAGAGTTACATAATCTGTTAGAAATTGGAACAGAACACAGTTAAATGAAATAAGAAAACGTCTTGGCCCATAATCTAAACCAGGTCCTGTCACCATAGCATTAGGACCTAGGGTCCTTTCAATACCCACTGCTTAGCTCAAAAGATTGCTTTTGGGTAACGACTATCTTCTCCTAAGTTGCTCTCAAGATAGGAAAAGTGGTACATTGGATTGGGACTGGGAAAATCTCTTGCTTGGTTATAGTGATACTCTTACAAACCAAGACTTCTATCCGAAGCCCCCTTATCCCATGGTCACCGACTCTTGCAATCAAACCAAAAAGTAATTCATCCTATTGCTCTACAATAATGTTTGAGACAGCCATTTGGTTTCTTAAAGCAACTTCAAGAAACTGATCTTGTCTGCTACCATAATGTCACTTATGTAAGATGATGAAACAACAATGGTGAACACATCAATGTGATCCTTACCGAAGGACTTCTGCTCAAGATTATTACATTGATAGATCATTGAACGATCACCGATTCCTTGCTAGTACCCAATATCACCAATTTTTTATGAAATTCTTCAGACAAAACACATGCAAGCCTTTGCATAACAGGTGTCTGGCAACCCTAGGTTTTAGAAAATGCAAGACATTAGGTGCACCAAAATACCACAATTCCTCAATTTCCAAACAACAGTCTCCATCCAATTTCTTCTCTAAAAGCTTATGGAACATGACAAGCACCTCATTTACATAAAAGTCAGTAGCTATCAACATCCTTCTCATCATTGATTCTTGGTCAGTGATGTCTATCAGTATTGCTACTTTCATTGCGTCACTGATCGAACCATCCTGCAACCATGGTGGATGATTAATAGCCTTGGCAATCTTCACAGCATCTTCCAGTACAGTCATAATACGGAATCTCGGTGGAGTAAAGGCATGTGAACTTATCGGCACAGAAAATAGACAACAGATTTGTGAAGATGAGATAACATAAATAAGGCAATAATGGAATTTGAGGCGTCAGCAGAAATTGCACCAAGTGGGTTCCTGATTTCCACCTTTTTTCAGTTGCTATCTGTGGTCTGACGCTTGTGCTCGTTCTGTCTTCACCAGTTTCAGTCTTCTGTTGACATCCTTTAGCTCTGTTGTTGTTACTATGTACAAAGCCAGAACTTGCGAATAGGTTGGAGCAACAAGGTTTAAAGGATTCAAGGTCACATCACAGCCATACCCAACCCAAAAACTGTTGATTCATTTGATTGGTCTGACCCAACATACTCAAGTGTCAGGCCCATTCCATAGCTTTTTGTCCTCCCAAATACCTTAATCAGGACCATTCCAAAGCTTTGCGTCCTCCTCACTACCTTCCAAGTCAATTCCAAACTGCATTTCATTGTGACAAGCCCAACATGAAGTGGGTTGGTTGAAATGGTGTCATATGTGACTCTTCAATGGCATCATCAATTATTTGGGATTCTGGACTTTGATTGCAAACTTGTTTTCAGTTTGCTGCTGACAAACATGATTTTCAACCAGCTGTCCAACCAAAGGAAGGTATTACGATACTCTTGAGAAATTTGTTGTGTTGACAAAGTTGTCTCTCCAATTTATCTGAAAATTGCTGATGTCTTCGTCAGTGGAAAAGGAAGATTTTTGAAATTCCTCAAGTCTATCCAATGCTCAGAATCAACCAATATAAGCTTAACTGTAGGACAGACAAGGATCTCTCCTTTTGTTTTTTTTATCTGGATGCAATGGTGCCACTATCTTCCCAGTTGCTGAAGTGGAAGCCTATTCCCTCTGCTTCTGGCCTCTTCAAAGATGGAATTCCTAGTATTGTTGCTTTAGTGGCTGCTGGTCTATTCTTACTGACTTGGATTACTGGTTTCAGCCATGATTCCTTGTTCTCCACAATCAATCTAATACCATTTCCTGCACCATCAATTAACAAATCTACGATCTCTGTGCTGCAATTAAATGGTTAACCTCCTCATTAGTTGATGGAATTGTGGGACTTCTTAATAATGTAGGAGGGTCCCTCCCATACAAGGCTTCAAAAGGAGTATGCTATGTGGTGCTATGATAATTGGTGTTATAAAAATATTCAGCCCACCTAAGCCATTTAGGAACCGCTTAGGCTTTGAACCTGTTAACATTGCAAATACATCTCTAGGCATCTATTGACAACCTTAGTTTAGGCATCAAACTGAGGGTGGTAAGAGGAACTAAATTTGAGTTTGGTACCTGCCATCTTGAATAACTCAGTCCAAATATAGCTGAGAAAGAGCCTGTCTCTGTCAGAGACTTGATGATGGGTAGCCGTACAATTTGACAGCTGCTTTTGTAAACACTCGAATCACTTCCTTAGCTGTGTAAGGGTGACTTAAAGCCACAAAATGGCCATATAGGAATTTTTTCCACTGTAACCATAATAGTGTCCACTGTCCACTCCCTTGGCCCTAGTTAACCCTCCAATGAAATCCATAAAAATGCCTGCCTAAACCTGAATGGGTACTAGTAGTGGTTGTAGTAAACCCAGGAGGACATAAGGCTTGGCACTTATTTCTTTGGCGGGTGTCACAACCTGCCACATAATTTGTTATTACCTTTTCCATGCATTCAGATAAAAACAACCCAGTAATCCTATTACAAGTTCTGAACAAGCCCAAATGCCCTCCCATGGCAGAATCATGAAAGCTAGCCATCATAGTTAGAGAGCCCAAGGACTTATAAACCCCATAGTCCGATACTTCCAATGTGAAGCCCAAGTCTCGTACCTTCCAATTGGATCTTGAAATCCCACTACACTCTGCTGACTCGGCACCCGTGCGAGCTACCTATGCACTTGCCCTTTCACTAATTCCAAACAAACACTGCAATGCCGGTGTCACCTCCTGTGCTGCTTATTTGTGGCTGAGAGGAGACCTGGTGAAAAGCTTTGGTACCAATTGTTAGAAACTGGAACAAAACACTTAAAATGTGATTAATCTACTTGAATTATTCTTCTGAAAATACTAGTAGTAGCAATATGGTCACCAGTGGGTAGACTTACAATGAATGATAAAGACTAAATCAAAAAGATAGCACATCTCACTGCCCTCTACTTATTTTTTCGCTCCCTCTTCTTATCCCCTTTCTTATAGTCACACAGCTGAACTTTCCCTCCTAAATCCCTTGATTGCCTCTCATGCAATCTGTTTCATTAAGCATTTGATTCTCTTGTTTGCCTTTTTGCATTCTTTCCTAATATAAACTTTAGTGAAAGGTTGGTTCCTAACATGATATTTCTAATAATTTGATTTTGATTCCATTAATTGTTCTATCCCTTTGTTTTATTTCCTGCTAATGATGAATATTTGATGAATGAAGCTGTCTCAAATAATTAATTGTTTGTCTTAACATATTTGTGGTTTGCTTGATGATGAGAACAATCTTTTTCATGTTTAAGGTAAATATTATGTGACTGATTTTGTCTTGGACTTTGTTTATAGTTGTGAGTGGCCATATTAAAAGACCACAGGATGAAGACATACAATCCTATGTACTGGAAATAATTGGATCAAATATTCAGTCCACATACATTACGTGCCAGCTGACCCAGCTGCAACACTTGGTATAAAACTTCCATTCTTGGTTATGATTGTCAAGAATCTAAAGAAGTATTTCACATTTGAGATTCAAGTTTTGGATGATAAAAATGTCAGATGATGATTTCAAGCTTCAAATTTTCAAGTGTGCAAGTCTGCCCATGTTTGTGTGTCTAATGGGTTTACCCACAACTTGCAGATGTTTAATTTCTTCCATATATATTTTATGCATGAGTGCTTGCTTGTATCTAATATATAGAACTTTGATTTTCTAATAAGTAATGCTGTGGCATGATTCTATTTTTGGGTGATTGTATTTTATAGTTACATAGTCTTGGAAGGATCTTGGTGATGTTCCTCAAGTATGATGGAATTCACAGTTTGAGACTGCATCTGCATACAATTTGTTTGTATGTGCAGAATAGCTTTGAGATTAAGTGACATCAGTTGTAGTAGTTCTATTAGGTGATATTTAATCATTTTGATCATTTGGTATGAAGATATAGCTATATTAGCAGGAAATAAAAATAGATTTATTTACTTTTAAAACTTGACCTGTTTAATTTGCCACTAAATGGACATTGCCTTGTCTGGCATACTTTGAAATGAAGAACAGAGAAAAATAAAAAGATTTTATTTGGGACTAAAGTGATATGAGTGATTCAATGACTGGAACTCTATTCTGTCATACAATCTTTCATTTTTGAATCACCAAAGGACTGGCGTATAGTAGTGGTAAAATAGATCTTATAATTATCAAGCTATGCCATTTTTGGGGCATACTGTTTATAATAAGAAAAAGATAAGGAATACTGTAACATTTTTCTTAATATCTTTTTAGAAATACAGTGATGCCATTTCTTTTTGAAATACTGTCAATATGCATTACAAATGATTTCATGTTCTCTTATTTTCTTGTCATAGTAGGCTGTCACTTGAGTAAAGCCCTATATTTGCACTATGCCACTGAGAATGGATGAGGGGTGGAATCAAATCCAGTTTAACCTGGCTGATTTCACCAAGAGAGCCTATGGTACTAATTATGTGGAGACACTGTGAGTTCAGGTCCGTGCAAACTGTCGCCTGAGAAGGATATACTTCTTTGATCACCTCTACTCTGAAGAGGAACTCCCACCAGAGTTCAAATTGTACCTTCCAATGCAGGTTAGAGATGCATGCATATGGACGGCTAGTTCTTTTGTGTTTATCTTTTCTTGTCAAGTGTACGCTATGAGTCTTTTTCCTTTTACTTTCTTTTTTGGATAAAATCTCACCTTGTGCTTATCAACATGCAGAAATCATGAAAATGTTGTGGGAGGATGGAATCAGAGTCACAAGAGTTGGATGTTGTTTTATGTGCATATTATGTGTACTTCTACCTATTGGCTTCTTTATTCTAAAATTTGTACCTATGTTACAGTAAGAACTTTTGCAACTACTTGTTCCAGTTACATTAAGCTGTAGGATGTTCAGATGTTTGTCTCTGGAATATTAGAAGTCAATTTTGGCAATGATTTGTGCTTTTATATGATAGCATCTAAATGAAGAAAGAGGATTATAAATAGTGTTTTAAATGCATTGCATTAATAATTTAAGTGCCTATTATCTGGTTACTATGAAGGGTTTCCTTCTTGTGGGAAGAACAAAGTACGGATATATGGAGTAATATGTTTACTCAAAACAGTTTGAATTGATGGGAAGATATGTCTACATTTCAAGTAAAGGTATAAGATGGGTAAACTGCAATGTCTATATATAATTTTCCCGTTATGGTTGACTATTCATTTTTTTTTCGGTGAACGATTGACTATTCATTTTAATTTCATAGGAACACATCAAATGTGGTAAATATTTACCTCATTTGGGGAAGTGCAAGCAACATGTGCTAGCATTATACATCATCATGTCTAATAAATACAAAATAAGCTTTGAAGTAATGGTTTCAGTTTTGACCCAGTTTTTTTTTTTTCTTTTTTTTTCTAAGTTTTCTTTAAAAGAGAAGTTGAGTTAAATAGAATTTTATAAAATATTTCAGAAATAAAATAAAGTTTTGACATTTAAAGAGAAAAAAGGCTGGAAAACAAAAAAAAGTTATTTTTTCAGCTATTTTAGTCATGTGTAATACCTTCTATCAGGTCGTCAATATTAAGATAAATTAAATTAAAGGTAAAATGTGTTTTAGGTCCTTTAAGATTTAATCAAAATTAGTTATAGTCCCTAGATTTTAAAAATGGTAGTTTTGGTCTTCGCATTTATGAAATGTGATAAATTTCATTCCTAATCCTATACTTCATTTTGACTTGTACTAAGACAAAATTTTTTATATTTAAGAGATACAAGGACAAAAATCATTGTTTTTAAAATGTAGGGACTAAAACCAATATTAACTAAATTTTTAGGGATTTAAAACACGTTTTACCCTTAAATTAAAAAATATTGTAACTTGTTAGGACAAGGATAGATAGGAAGTGAAGTGGGTATATGGATAAATTAAAGTAAATCATGGTTTCTAGGATAATAGTTTATAAATTAAAACCTTGTGAGCTAAATGAGGGTAATGAATAATTTATTTTAGGTTTCCTTTTAAAATCTCAGAGTTCATAAAATGAATATTAATAAATTAATTTTATATATTGTTTTTTTTAACAAATTTTAGGAACCTAATTGCAAAAATAATATAAAAAGTAGTAGATAATTAAAAAATTTGGTAAATTATGAATTTAAACATTAAGTAAAATTCTAAAATTTTAGAAAATAAAACTTATTGAAAATATTTTTTATAATCATAGAAACTAATAAAATAATTTAACTTAAAAATATAGAATGTGGGAGTTTGTATGTTTTTATTTATTGATTCATTATACATGAAAAATGTCACTTTTTTTTTCTCATTATTCAACAAAATAGTCAAAACAAAAAGAACTATATAACGTGAGATAATGATCCTTCTAAAAATTTAGCACTCAACGCTGAAAACCAAAAAGTTTGGCACTACAAAAGTTGAGAACTTTGAGAATTGCAATATTAGTCAATCATGTGGATATCTAAACATCAAAGTGATTAAATGAAAGATTAAGGGTTTCAATTTATGTAAGATTAAATCCTTATAGGGTTAGCTCATCTATTCAAGACCAAAAAAGATGAGAATTATTTACAACTTCCAACTAACCAAAACCTAGCATTTGATTAGATTATTTGGATAAAAGACATCATGTAAATTAATGAAATATATTTCTTGAGTTTTAAGTGTTAGACTTTCAAAATGCAACAAATTAAATTCCATGTTGCTTTCTTCAATTAGAATAGGAGTTAAAATCACTTTTAACTATATTAAACCTTTATAATATAAGAAGAATCAAACAACAATTCTCTTTGAAAGTCAACTCTTCATATTGTTAAATAATATAACAAAAACCTGTTATCAATAACAATTATTTCTCATAAAGAGTTGGAAATAAAATTCAATTTAAAATATGTTGTCCAATAAAAAACTCAAACATCTACAATTGCGAAGCAGGTGTAAGTTTAGAAAACAATTGTTTAGTAATTACCTGAAACCACATAGCTGAAAATAGCTCTTGAGAAAGTTTCATGATTATTGATTTTAGAAGAAATCGAATTTGAAATTTTAGAAATATACTTGCATGATAACCTCTAGAATTGATAATTTAAAAAATTCTAGATGTCGATAATTTTTTTAGAAATTTAGCCATACATTCTTTATAATACAGAAAATGACAGATATCCATTCATGTGTTGCACACATAAGCTAATGTCTAAAACAAACTAGAATAACCATCTCCCAGGCTAGCAAATATCTAATTTGTATCTCATTAACCGCCTGTATTCCAGGACTTTCAAAGGCTCTAGTAGGATGTTGGTCATCCCTCAGCCAGATTCAGGGTTTTGTATCTTTTCCATGGACCTGGTGGTCATCAGCAGACATGAACAAATAAAAAAATGTGTTTAGATAGAATTCAACTACAAGGTGGAGCACAATGATGTTAGAAATTGTTGCATGTAAAAAGGAAGAGGCAAAAAAGTGAGTGAAAGAAAGTGGATGAAGACACAAGTAAAAGTAAATCTTATTGTGTTAATCTATTAATACTTGAGTCATAACATCTATGGGACTTCTTAGATTATTACTCAAAGTCATCTCATCTGAGTAAGTTGAGTCATCCTCTCCTAACAAACATTAATCAAATTAGGTGTCACTTATGCTACTATTTTTTGCTAACTAGAGAGTGAAAGTGTGAAACATTTCCAATAAACAAGATTGCAGTGTAGTGACGAGTGGTTAGCCCAGAATTTGAAATTGTCCAACAGAAAAAATATTGGATTTGGAATAAGTAACTACAGGTAACAGAGTAGGTACCTGATCCAAAGCTAGACAATATCAGAATTGGCACATTAGACTGGTTCATGCCATTATCGTCATCAATTGGGATGCATTCAGTGTCAGGAAATTTTGTTTTTAATCTTCTGACAATACTGTTTGAGCTACAAACTATTGCTCCAGATGTGGACATGATTTTATATCTACAAGAGATGGATATTGAATCATTTCCAATGTCTAAATCAATTTGGAAATCCTGTACCACCATAGCTCCTGATTGACAGCTCTTTCAATCTGATCCCACAAAAACGTACAGTCCAATAATTAGTTGAGAATAATGGACATTTGAAGATTTGAGAATCTATTATGATGAAGAAAACAAAAGATAATATGCTGCTTCATTTACGATTCTTTATAGTTTCATAAGAGTTTCTTCCTGAATTTCTGTCATAAGATATGATGTTTTGGAATTCAGGAAACATTTGAAAACATAAAGCTACACAATGTTATTAACGGAAAAACTATGTGGAACAGTAGCATAAGAACATTGAGCAAGGAAAAAATGAGAAGAGATGTGAAATGAAACCCAACCCACATCATAAGAAGCTATGCAAAGAGAAAGACTACGTTCGTAATGCTTAGTATGGTTTCTTAATGCTTTATGGGTCTAAGATTAAGTCTAATTGACTCAAATAAAACTATAAAAGAAAACATCATAGCGGTTAGAAAAGATACTTCCCAAGAAAACTGCAAGAAGAATTGTATTATTGGAAAAAATTAAAAAAAAATCCCAAAATATTGTAAGAAGTATGAACTAGGAAGAAAGAAGGAACAGTGCAGGTGAGATAAGAAATTTACCCAACAAACTAACGGAAGATGAAACCACCATGACTACCAGCAACAGAGTACCTTTCACAGAATGGACTCCAGAACTTTTGCACTTCACTGCCTTCACCATTTTCCTAGTGTTCCAAATATAAACAACACATTTGATTGAAATTCAACTTCAAAAGTGGATATCGATAATAGGAATTCTTGCTGTTAAACAGAGTAAAAAAAAAAAAAAAAAAACTGACATGTGAAGAAAGTGGCTAACTAGAGAGTGAAATATTTCCAATAAACAAGATTGTATTTCAAAAGCTGCAAAGATATTGTAGAGATTTGGCACCTGATGAAAAGGTAGATATATGAGAATTGGTGCATTTGTAATTTCGACCTTGTGGTTCATCTTTACTTGTTTATCAGCTTACGATCAACAAGTACATTTTTAACCAGAGCTATCTTGCCCCAGTCTTCGCCTTCTGGTTGTTTGCAGCGCTGTTCGAGTAATGGACAATACCTAATGTGGAGAGTTGAAATGGATTTGGGCAGACCCTCCTCTGGTAAGCATTGGAGGTTGGGGCAGGCACTAAGAATCAGTTCCTCAAGAGAGGAGAGCTGGCAGAGGCCCTTGTAGTCCAGCTTTTTAAGATCTGAGCATTTACGGATTCTTAGAAAAGTGAGAGAGTGTGGCAGTAAACCTTCATCAGGAAAAGACACCACATCCAGTTCTTCAATACACAACCTTTCCAGAGAGGGGTTAGCTCCGAAAGCCCCTTTCAGGGAGGGGATAAGTTTCGAGCAATTTGAGAGATCCATCTGTTTTAGATTTGATGGCAAACCTCCATCAGAGAACAACTCCACTTGTGGACAATTGTGTATCCATAGGGTAGCAAGAGATGGAAGGAGGATATACATGCATTCAGGTAATGATTTCAGTTTTTCCAACCCATAAATACTAAATCTCTCTAACCAGGGTGCAGATAATCCTGCACTGGGAAATGCTTCAAATTGAGGGCAGTTTCCAATGTACAGACGCTTGAGATGATTATGAATGTTCCCCTGTGAAATCATCTGCAGATTACGACACCCTATGAGAATAAGAGAACTGAGATTTGGAAAGAAATCTAGAGAAAAGCTCTTTAGAGAGTCACAGCCACCATGGATCTCCATTGTCACAAGGAAATCGTAGCAACGGTTCATGGGGATATTCACATTCGGACAAGAATAAATGTGCCCAATCCTTTCAAGTAACGATGGCCCCACGTTGTGACCTCTAACGATAAGCTTTTTCAAAGTAGCCGGATGACAATCCATTTGCAGCTTTCCACAATCCTCTAGGTCTAATTCACGAATTTCTAGTGCATTGGGCACCGAAGCCACAAGTTGTTTGCACCACGAATTCTTAGCATTTTTAAATGACAAAGTTCTTCTGGCAAGTGCCCTTTCAGATTGGGACATTCCTCTAGAGAAAGTTGTTGAAGACGTGGAAAAGCACCTGTCACAGCCTTACATTCCCATTCTTCCCATTCCTTCATATTGTCGAAGGCCAATGTTTCCAGGGATGTAAATGAAGAAGAGATACTCCCATAAAAATCTACATCGATAGCCACAATACCATCAAGCCCTCTGATCTTCAGGTGCTTGAGAAATGGCAAAAGTCCAAGGGAAGGCAAACAAAGGCAATATTTACAGTTCTCCAACCTTAAAGACACCACGTTTGATAATGAATTATCAAATAACCAATTAGGAAATTGAGTACCTCCATAGTTCCTGATTGATAACTTCTCCAGATGTCTGGAAGGTTCCAGATTCTCAAGTACTTCTCTTTCTTTCACCGAATCATCAAGGTTCCGATTCAAATTCCATTCCAAATCTAGCCCGACAAGATGTGTTTTTTTTTTTAAATCTGCCACCAATGCATCCAAGGGATTCACAATATTCTGCAGCTCCCCAATTGATAAGCTTCCATGAAGACTGAGTTCTCCTAGTTGCTGAATACTGAACTCACTGCTCTTGCCAACATAAAATGAACTCAATACTTGAAGATTCTTTAGTTTTCCCAAATGCATTGGCACCTTTCTCACTTTAGTGTACCTAAATTCAAGGCAGCGCAAGTTGGTGAGTTTATGCAAATTTGAGGGAAGCTCCTTCAAATTTTGACAAGAGTTCAGCTTCAGTATTTGCGAGTTATAGAGAAAACACATTGAATCGGGGAGTTTTCTTATGTCAGTATGTGAAAGGTCTAATGATCGAAGGTGTTTAAGATTTCCTACAGAGTCTGGCACCTCTTTAAGCTCATAACAATGGGACAAAGATAAGAATCTCAGAAATATGAACTTGACGAACACTTCATGTATCGACGACATCTTGCAATGCCAATGATAAATATGTGTGGGCATAAATATACGTAGCCTTTTAGCATGATACAAACTCCAAAACCCATCAAAATACTGATTGTAATTGGTTACAAATGAAAAATAACGGGTTTTTGGTATATTTTTGGGTTTATCTATTCCCAACCTGAAACAGATGTCCCCACAAACATATTTTGCTAAATCGTTGAGCAGGTCATGCATGACAAATGACATTTGGCATGGGCTTCCTTGTTGAAAGAACGATCTCGACAATAGATCCCCAAAGTATAGCTCCCCCACTTCTTCTGGACTCTTACTCTGTTCAGGGCATTGTAGCAAATCTTCTGCCATCCAAAGTAGAATTAAACTCTTCTTGTCAAACTTATAACCTTTTGGTAGTAATGCACAATATGCAAAACATCTTTTTAGATGTGAAGAAAGATGGTAATAGCTTAACAATAAAGCAGGGATGATTTTACTATCTTCTCCTGGGAAGTCCCATATTGTGCTTATCAGTACACTTTCCCATTCTGAAACACATGACTTTGTGCGTAAAAGACATCCAACTGTTTCCAATGCCAAAGGCAGTCCATGGCACTTTTCAACTATCTTCGTTCCTATTTCTTTTAGCTCAGCATTCAACTGAGGATTATCATCTTGAAAAGCATGTTTAGCAAAAACTTGCCAGCTATGATCTTCTTGTAATTGCTTTAGGTGACGTATTTTATCTGTCCGCATGGCTGAAGCAACTTTGTTGCTGCGTGTTGTAGCAATAATTTTACTACCCTTAGCACCATAACTAAGAGGAGTTTGCAAGGCTTTCCATTGGTCTCGTTCTTCGTTCCAAACATCATCCAGAATGAGAAGAAACCTCCTTCCTGCCAATTTTTCTTTTAATTTTCCCTGAACAATTTCTAGGTTTCTACTATCATCAGTTGATTTAGTGATTGACTCAAGAATTGTTCTTGATACATTCAAAACATCAAATTCATCCGAAATACAGACCCAAGCTTTTATTTCAAATTTGGCCTCCTCCATCCTTGGGTCATTGTACACATGTTGGACAAGTGTGGTCTTACCCACCCCGCCCATGCCCACAATAGAAAGTATTGATGGATGGTTATGATTGTCGGTGTCCGATGTCAGCCAATTATAGATCACTTCCTTATCATCATCTCTGCCATAAATGCTACTTTCAGCCACCAAAGATGTTGATGGCAATTTCTGTGACACATTGCTACCCAATCCTGATCCAATACCAACACCACTAGCATTTTTCAAACCAAGATCGACCTTTTGGCTTGAAAGAAATTCTAGTTGTTCAAGGACTTGTTTCATCCTTGATTCAATTTCCTTATCAAAGGAACCGTGAGAAGCGTTGAAGAAATTCCATACCTTTCTAGCACTGGTGTGGGATTCAGCTTCCAACTCACATTTGGAGAATTCATAGTATATTTCATCCAGCAGATCCTCCGCATCAAATAGTAAGTCTCTGACCTCATCAAGCCATGCTTTCACGTATGAATTACTGAACTGTTTTTGTTCTGCTTCATCAACCACAGCATTGATGGACAACAGCTTCACCCTCAGCTTGTTCAGCAGCTCCTGATCAAGCTTTCTTCCACAAAAGTAATCCAAAACTTGATGAGAAGCTAGCCTCTCAAATAGCACCTGAAGGATAGCACCAAAAAGAGCACCACCAAGCGTTTCTACCACTGGCATGGTTGGAAAGAAAGTGGCCGAATCGAAAAGAAGGATCGCAAAAATTGTAAGAGCAGCTCTGTGAATGAACGACTAACGTCAATGCAGAGAAGAGTTAATAGTAACAACAGTCTATTAACAAATTTTGCTCTAATTGCTTTGTTTACTATAGTCAATCTCGGGGGCTTCAATAGTGTGCCGTTAATCATAAAAAGAAAAACTCAAAGGGTAGATCTTTTCGCTTTTTCTTTTGACATATTTTTACCAAATCATTTTGCATCTTTCTTCATTTTCTCAATTTTCGTTTACCCATTCCTTATTTAATTTATATTTGGTCTGGTCTGGCTTAGTTTATCGGATTCAATTACCATTGTGATCAGTATTTTTTTTTTATTTGGATTGTGATTGTTGAATCAGTCCATTATTCTGCAGATTTGTATTTTTGCAAGCTCAAAGTTAATGCTGAGCCATAATAGTTTGTAACAAAAATGGTTTATGAGCAATTTTTTTAACAAAAAGGGCTCCTAACTAAGACTGATTTGGAGACAAAGTAAAGCAATATCAAAGGACAAGAACATTTTTTAGCGAAGGAAGCCCTTTACCGAAAGCAACCCTTTACAGCGGAGGAGAATATTTCTAGAGTAAAGAAACAAAATTGAAATAAATGTTGCAGCAATAAACATATTCATAGATTCTAATCAAACGCACAAACAAAACCTTCTATATGTGTTGTGCACCAAGTTTGAAGTACCTGTAATTTTGGAAGAAGAATAGAAAGATAGGGAACGAAGACTCGAGACATGAAACTTATTAAAAGGAATCATAGAAAAGAAACAAAGGAAGCGAGAAGAATAAAATGATTCGGTAATATTAATTGAAATTCAAAATTTCAAAGAAAACATTAATTGCGAAATTAAAAAGGCAAAGACCCTACTAATTGTGAAATTGAAATTTCATAAAAGAGAATTTATGTAAAATACGTAATTTGTACAAAAAAAATTAATTCTAATTGTTAAATGGTGCAATGGTATTAATATGCAACAGAGAAAACGATGCAGTAACTTTCCTATTTTTAATTTTCAAAAGTCATTATAAACATTTTTATATTAAAAAATAAATTTTAAATTAAAACTCCGTTAACCCTAGTTTGGACAAAAGCAATACCCCTAAAGCAAACCCTACACTTCTACTTTTATATATATAAAGATGTATATTTCAAAAATATTCTTCTAAAATTAAAAGAGAAGACAAAAGTTGTCTCAATTTTAAATATAAAAAAATATATTTCAATTTTTTAAGGACTTCAAATAACACAAAAATAACATTTTTAAGAACTAAATTATATATATATATATATATATATATATATATTGGTTTAAATTTAATTTGTTACTCCGTATACTTTTTTTTTATATTATTACCTAATGTATTGTCACATTATTAAAAATAATTAACTTTTTAAATAATGAATCTAATTAATGATGATAATAAACATTATATAATTAAGGAGTACGCAATTAATTATACTGTTTGATTATTAGTCCTGTGGGATGTGGGAAAGTTTTTAGGAGGATTTTATAGGTGTTTCATTAGGTTGTTTGTTGGGGGGTTTAAACCCTCCAGCATAATAGAAGAAACAATAGTTGACAATGTATTATTCAAGTTTTTTGCTAATCTTTTACTGCGTATTACCTCCAGTGTCCAATAACATAAGAAGAGAGAATAGTTTTAAAATGCTTCAATAAAGTTTTGTCATATTATATACATTTAGCGACTTTTTAAAAATAGACTTATGTCATTAAAAGCAAGCTCATTTATTATGGAAAAATGTTAGGGATTAAGATATTTTCTGTTGGTATAATATTTGTTTAATAGATTATCATACTATATATTAGTATAAATTCATAATTTTATATTAACAGTTAATTAATTTATCAGACAAAACTCATATATAAATGAAGACTAATTCAATGTCAAATTGTTAGCAAATGATTTTTTTTTGGCTAAAATAAAATTTTGGTCCCTTATCTATATTTTAGGTTTCAGTTTGGTACCTTAAGTTTTACAAGTTTCACTTTGGCCCCTTATAATGTCTCTATTATACCAATTTGATCTTTCCTTCAATTTTTGGCACTAACAGTGTCAATTTTAGCTGACGAAATATCTCTCACTGTTTGCCACGTGTTACCGGCTAGGTTAACCAAATTAGTGCGATAAACTAACGAAAGAACCAATTTGTTCTAATAGATAAACTTTAAGGGATCAAAGTGACACTTTTTAAACTTAAGGGACCAAACTGAAACCTAAAATGTAAATAAGTGACCGAAATTCCATTTTAGCCTATTTTTTTTATGATGTTTTTACTGAGATTTTTTTTACTAATATGTTAACAAATAATGAGACACCAGCAATTTTTTTATTGTAGTAAGAATAATAAATATTTTTCTTTTACAAAAAAGAAAATAACTTGTGTTGTTATTCATAAAACTTTTCATGAAATTTTTGCGATAATAAACGTTTCTCTAAAGTAAAATGAAAATTGTTTAAATAAACAGTTAAACATCACTTTCTGATACGCAGAAAAATAGTTGCAAGTTAGTTAGTCTGAATAAAAGTAATTAAACTATATATTGAAAACTACTAAGAATTCACTCGTGTTGGTATTGGTACACTTTTAATTATGACAAATTGTAGTTTCTCTTGTCTTGATTACATAACTTCAAAAGACTGCAATGAGACGGTATGTAAAAAAATATATTTAGTGGATTCTTCAGACAAGGGTTCATTCTTCTTGACTACATCGATAAAAATAACAAAATGAGTACATGATCTAATGAACCATGCCACTTTTAAGATAAAGGTTAATTTCGTTCATCACACAGCGAAAGGAGTAGGAATGCTCATATGTAAGCATAAGGGGATAAAAAATAAAGTAGTTCGGCAGAATGTAGACAAGATGCATACAGGTTGATCCGCCCTGTTCCCCCGTTATCTCTTTTAACAAGGTTACTACGAAAAAGGAAAATATAAAAATGTGTGTAGATAGATGAACATTCCTCAAAGGACAGCAGAAATTGAAAAAGTGATGAATTTAGTCTCCTTTTAAGAGATGTTCATTTATATTGAATAAATCGTACACAAAAGACAATGTCCTTTCCATGGTTCTAAATTGCGGTCCGCAACCGCAATTGCGGCCGCAACGTAAAGGTTTTTGGACTCACCGCAACCGCATCGCGACCGCAATTGCAGCCGCATCAACCGCATTTTTCCGCAATTTTCCGCAATATTAGGGATTTCAATGAAAACGCAACAGCGACCGCAACCGCAATTTAGAACCATGGTCCTTTCTCTTGCCTGTAAGAAAACAACTGTAAACAAATGTTCCTTCATTCTCTCTCTCTCTCTCTGTATATATAGGGAGTGTGTATTAAGTGAGAATTCTTATCATCTTAAGAAATAAAAACTATAAATATAAGTCATTATATTATATTTAAATAGTAACAATTAAAAGATAAATACACACAACTTTTTCAAATGGTCATGTGACCACAAACTTAATTTTAATCTTAACAATTCAAGCATGGTTATATGACCTAGATTTATAGTTTTTGTTTCCCACTATAACCAAAAGTTCTCACTTAATATGATAATGAGACAGTCATTATTCTATATGATAATGAGAATAACAAATCTTGTCTAAACAACTATATATAGATGATTAAGATTAAAAACTTAAAGTCAAATAAAAAAGTCATGTAATTTTTAAGTTTAAATCTTGAACATTAATAATAAGATACAGTGATCAATAATATTTATTCTTTTATTCTCACATAAAAATAGTTTTCTCATTTGATATATCTCTCTCTCTCTACTCTATATATAGAAAGAGGGGGTGGAAAAGGATCAAATTACATCATTATAAATTAGACCAAATTATTACATTATGAATACCTTTTTATCAAATAATTTTATCTCAAGATTTAACTTTGGATTATCATATAGATTATATACCTATGAAATCGATCTTATGTTAATTTATTGTTTAATATTCCATTGGTATATACATCAAAATTGACACAATATATATTTTTAAAATACACAAAAACAAGAATTCTTTGATCAAGTTATTGTATTATTTGTTAGATATATATTTCAAAAGGTTAAAGTCTCATGACATCTCAAACTATTTCATTTGTGATCAATTGAGTTTGTAAGTTCGAGGTCAGGTTCTAGATAGTGATTTAGCCTACCAATAATAACACAAATTGCTACAAGATACATAAACTATTACAGCATCAATAATTTTATGTAGAATGTGATTTTTATCGATTAAATCGTTGAATTATAATTATATATTACCTTGATATGAGAAGAGATCAAATTACACCACTATAAGTTACATCAACTATTACACCATTTAATAATTTTATATTGGATAATTTTAACTCAAAATCTACTGTTTAATACACACAAATACACACACATCCTAACTTAACCAGTGGTCTCGAGTTTAAACCTAGATATACAGTTGTATTAAGTACTCGTAGAAAGAGCTTTGTGGCTCATAGTAGTTTTATCCAACTCAAATAAAATTGTCTCTCGTAGAAGATACTTGTGGCGTTGCACAAATAAATAAATAAATAAATAAATAATCCTCCTTTTTGTTCCATTTGTCATTTATTATTTTATTTTAAAAAAATAGTATCTGAAAATCACATTAAGTCTTGGCTAATCCGAATCAACCCGGTAGACTTGTTTAATATGGTAAAGCTCCCCTAATTCTTTTTTTTTTAATCTTTATTCACACGACTTACTTATTTAAGAGAAATCAAACTTCTTATCGCTTGAATTGTTAGTGCGTGCCATGAAATTACTTATTAAGGAGTCCAATGAAAACGCAGAAAACATATAAAAATGTTGCATAAAAATACTTACTAAGTATTCGAATGTAAAAGTCAGACAAAAATACAATATTTTATATAATTAGATTAAGTATACAAAATTTCATCAATTTAAAAATTATTTAATAGTTCATCACATCACTTTATTTTAACGTATAATATGATATTAATATATATATAAATATTCATTGTTAGATAACATATCTAGAAAAGTCTAAATTATGCAAAATTTAATATACATGATCATAAAGATAAATCACATAATTCAACGGTTAGATTGGTTAAATTTGCATTTTACAAAAAGTTATTAAAGGTATAATTTGACTAATTTTGACACCTGGTGCCAATAGATCTGATCCTAAAAAGCTTTACTTTTCATTTGTTAATCCTTGACATGTCTTAAAATTAGCATGTCTCATTTAAAACATTATAACAATAAAAAAAAGCTTTATCTCAATAGATGAAATTGACTATATGGATCGCACGATGCCATTGAGCTCGGTTAATGACCAAATTCTCTGAGATATTTACGATGAGATCCTTTTTAGCAATTTCCTCTAATGTCCTTCTTGATCTTCTTCTTCTTCCTTTTTTCACAAGGATAAAAACTATATATGCAAACTACTTTCCTTGTTAGTGTTTTCAGTAACCTTCGCTGTACATGTCTAAACCATCTTAATTGATTTTTTGTCATCTTTTCTTCAATTGGTGTCACACAAACAGCTTCTCGTATACAACCATCTTGTATCATATTATTTTTTTGTGTGGTCATACATCCATATCATTTTTGCTACTCCCACCTTTCTTTTGAGTTTGATAGGTGCTTTGCAATCACAAATAATTCCTAATGATTTTCTTCATTTTGACCATCTAGCTTGTATCTTGGGTGTGACATCTTCATCGAAGTCCGCCATCATTTTGTAATATTGATCACATATATTTAAACTAAGAAAGATGTGAGATATATGGCATCTCCCATTTTAACTTCCAATTCATTTCCCTCTCGTTTCTTGTTGAAATTGCGATGTATATATACCTTCTATTACTCCCACTCAAGCTAAAACACTTTGATTACAAAGTATGTCTTCAAAGCTCAAGTTTAGAGTTAATTGCTCCTTTTTCCACAATCAAAACTATATCATCCACAAAAAACATACAATTAGGGATAATTTTTTATACGTCCTTGGTAAGTACATCTAAGACTAGATTAAACAAAGACTCAAGATTGAGGCATGATGTAATTCTATAACTTATAGATCATCATTCATCTGGGAACCTAATAAACATTTAATATTTTATTTTTTAAGTTATTACTCACTTGGTCCACTTTTCTATATAGTTTAATATTATAATAAAAGTAATTTGTAGGCAATAATAGTGTTATAAAATTTGTTAGAGTGTGTTAACCAAAAAAAGTGTTACCATTTTTCTTCTTTTTGGTATCATATAGGCTCTGCTTATCAAAATATCGTATATGATTTTTAGTTGTCCATGTAAAGACTTCCCACACAAAGCAATGTTCTGGCTAGTATTATTCATGTTTTATGTTCTAATGTTTATTGCTTTAGTGCATTGCCTTTTATGTGAATAAATATTTAGCATGATATGTAGCTTTATTTCAAAGTGACGCCATAAATCATGATAAAAACATAGTGGTACTCTCAAATCACCTGTAACAAATGAGAGCACTATTTTCAAGAATGTGTAAGAACTTCCAAAGTTTATGTGAAACGGACCTCAAAATTGTATTCAAGATACTCCTCATTCTCGCATGTACTTAAACACTTTGGAGCTTGAACTTTGCTACTGCTTTTTTTTCTTTGTACTAAAACAAATACTATTATTGAGATTTACAATCATAAAAGCTTGTTCAAAGTTATAAATTCGAAGGTTAAGGTTGTTCTCAATTCGATCCAGTCAATGATTACTAATTGGCCATAGGTTGCTGGTTCTTCGATAATGAAAATGAAGGACTCATAATGATCATATATCTTAACATAGAGCTTCTAAATACAGTTTTCCTCTCATGTCTACTCCCACCAAGGTTGACAGGCATTGTCTTGATAAAACACGAGCATATTCATTCTAAAGGTTAACAGCCATGCTTGTAGATTTCAGATGAAAATTTTGAGAAATAATTCAAGTCTTATGTAAAATAGATATAATCATTAACTATGTATGGGATTTGATTTTGACCTACTGACAACGAATTTTATATTATCAGCATCAGTAACCATTACCTAACAGTTAGTTTGTTGCAGCAAGTAAAGTGAAACCTTACCATAATGGTGTTACACTTGTTTACAAATAGTTTATAGAGTTTTACATTTGTCACGTACCAAATATAAAAATTTTACAATCACAGGCACAAACGTGCAAAAATAGTTGTGTATAGTACAATTTGTTCCCATGCTTTCCAAAAGCACCACAAAGAGAAACTAGTGAATGATCATAGTCACACATTGTATCACCAAGTATGATCTCCATACCCAGGGAAAGTGATGAAAATAGGTGCAGCCATCCAGGATTATGCTTCTTGTTCCAATCTCCCAGCATGCACATACAAGATCTACAAGCTCTAAAACTACCTTTCATATTCTTGCAAGCCCAAGAAACTATAACTCTGGAACCTGCCTTTGGGACGATTGAATATAGTTTGCTTTGTGGGAAGTAGCTTATTTCCAGACTCATCTGTACAAGTCTCGAGACCACAAGAATTGCAAAAGGATTCCAAATCTGATTCCTGTCATACAAAGTTCAAAATAGAATATAGCCAGAATGTGTTAAGATCAACAGACAGACATAACAAAACTAATGTTACAACTTGGGTTAATACATTGACGAAGAACTTCTGAAAAAGTTTCTGTTAGATTGATAAACCTTGTGATGAAGATAAAGCTTACAAGACTACATATGAATTGAAAAGTTGGTGTACATCTTAAGCCCATAGGAATAGCCTATCCCAAAAGACTAGCATATTGAGCCTTCATGCTTGTCCATTGTGGACCATAAGATCCATTGTTTTGAAAACTAGATTGGACTAACTGATTCAACCGGTCCAACTAGGAACCAGTCTAATCACAGGTCTGTTAACTCCAAAAAATTAGGGCATCTCAGGACCAGTCAAACTAGTCCAAAACCAGTGTAGTAAAGCAATTTGAGCTGGTATTTTTCTATTTTTTTATTTTTTTAATTTAATCTAAAATATTTTTAAGATAAATAAAAACACATATTTAAAGATTTCACATAAGTATAAATTATTTTTGTCAATTATTATTAATTTTTTATCATATAAAGCATATAATTTAGTCATTTATATTAATTTACAATTTTTTAGATCCTAATTTCTCATAATTTATATTATTTTATTACTTAAAATATTATGTAATATTAAAAAATATATAAATTTAATTATTACCAGTTCAAACACAGTTTAACCACGGTTAGACCATTGAATGCCTTCATTCTACCTTTATTTCCCCCTATTTATCTAAATGAACCTCCTCCAACTGACTGACTGCCCTAACTGTTGCTAACTACTTTGACACCCCTTTATTCTTTCAAGCAAATATTCTTTTACCTCATTGTCCTAACTCCTAACAGTCTAACACCCTCAAAAGTTGGCACTTATGGCGTCACAAAGGATGACTTTTACTGTGGACCCTTCTGGTGCCTTAAGCCCATGGTGAGGCCATCCCAAAAGACTAAATTATCAGAAGGGAGATCGTTATGATAAAAGTACCATATTGAGCCTACATGTTTGTTCAGTGTGTTACATAACTTAAAATACAATTGTTAATTCGTACCTTTATCACCAGGTGTTTTGAAAGGTCCAACAGAGGATATGGATGAAGTTTGTATCCACCAAAATTTATGCAGGATAATGCCAGCGCACGAACCTTTTAGCATAAAAAATATATACAAGTAAACACTCATCAATAAATGTAGAAACAGATACTATGAAGAACATTGATATGTTTGTAAATAAAAGAATCAATAGAGTAGAAACAGATACTACCAAGCCCATGCCAACTTGACAAACCTCAGTAAACATGAATACAGCTTTATAAACAATTGAAACATTGAGACTATTCTTTTTTATGTACTTATATAATTTTTCATTTTCTTTTTCTTCCTATATCATAAAGATACCACTAATCCAGGTTTGGAACTGTAGAAATAGGTTCAGATTAAGATTACAACGTCAAGAATTCTAGGTTCATTAGTTGTTGTATAGTTCCTAGATTCATTATCATTCATTATGTACATATTCATTGTAACATTTTAATACAAAGATTATATCAGTTCGGTGCTTTGATACTGAACAATTCACCAACATTATGATTTTTCTTTCACTAATCTCTCAGTTTTAATAGGAACTAGTTATGTAAAAAGAAAAGTTTAAGAGAAACTATTAGAAAAGATCTTACTCTAAAAGGATTCAATGATTTACTGAAAATTTGGTTTCTTATGGAGCCCAATGTCATCAATTGATCTATGTAGCCCACTTCACTATGTAAGATAAATTATAAATAACAAATTAAAGGTGGAAATTTCCAGGAAAGGGATGCAGGGTGAAGGTATTTATTTTCTGAAATGCTATTTTCTGAGATCAAGACCCTCAAACACTAAATCCTGAACCTCCTTGTGAGGGTACAAATGCACAAAGAATATTCCCATGCAATTTTTGCATGTGGAGTGCACAAATGTGGATTGGAATTTTTTAGATGCTGAGATTTGTCTGATATGTTAGCTTTGGCAAGAGTTAAGTTGTAGGCATTTTTATCTGATTTATTTGGAATATGGGAGAGATAAGATGAACCAGACGAGGAAAATTTTGGTAAAACAGTGATGATCACTAAATAATGTTCCATGTCCTTCCCCTGCATTTCATTTATTCTGTAGATTTTTAATATTTTAGCCATCATTACCTAGCCTATTAAGGTTATTCTTAAAAATGGCCATTACAATGACAAAAGATGCTTTGAGTCAAGATCCATATGAAGAAAGTAACAAGCACAACACAAGTAGGCATGCATCAACTTAGACACAAAAAGAATGTCCAAACAAATAAGTTATAGGATGTTAGGAAAATAATACAATCTCTAGTTACAGTAATTACTTCATTGATGTAGGGCATCATAATGCAGAACTGAAGATATGATGCCTGAGCTGCTGTGGTACAGAAGAAATCCTTAGAATTACCAGGTCGGAAAGATCTGTCAAGAGAAAAGAGAATATCAATAATTGACATGCATTCACTGTTATTATTTAATATGTGAAATTGACTTAAGAGAAAACCAACCAAAAATAAAAACACTTAATTATTAAAATCAAGAATGTTAATGATGTTAGAGATGTAATATAGAACCATTCATGTTGCTTTCATCTAACAGTTTAAGCTTTTGGGACAGTTGGTTCATGATATTGTATCAGAGCCTCTATGATTTAGTTGTCTAGAATTTGATCCTTGCTACTCCTATTCTTTAATAAAAAGTTGAATTTCAGCACATGATAGGTGGTCCTGGGCATTTTCTATGTTTTAAACCCAAAGGATTCTTGTGAGGTGGCATGTTAGAGATGTAATATAAAATCATTAATCTGCCTTCATCTAACAACTTAAGCTTTTAGAATGATTGGTTCATGATAAATGATTATGAGAAATGTTACCGTAAGATCCTCCTAGCAAAACACATTTCTTTTGACTTCAATACTGGAGTTGATACACGTCTAAGCCACAAGGAAAGTGGCTCCCCCTGTGGATTAGAAATAGCTACATTTCATAACTTAAGGTGCAACAAGGCTAAAATTAACAATGAAAAGAGAAACATAATTAATCACACCAATGATGTAGAGATTAACCATCGGTTGGCTGTAAGAACCAAGATGAAGCAGCACGTATAATGAATGGAATTCAGCTTCATTCTCATGCACATGATTTGAATTTCTATTTGCTTCATACAGATTGAACAAAGATGTCAATGTCTTTGTGAGCTGTTCCATGTTGAGATGATGCATTGATGCAGTGTTTGGATCTGACATAGAACACCAAAGCTTGTAATGTGATACAACATGGAATTTGACCTGCACGATTAAATATATTGTTCAGCCCATTATTTGAATTCCATAGCTTGTAAATCGATGCTTCAAAAAGCATGCAATACTGTATGATCACACTATCCAGCTTAACTGTGTATTGAAAAAGCATATCTCTAGACTGGCATAAGATAAATATGAGGAATTAAGCATATGGCATATGCATTGAACATCAACTTTTTTATAGAGATTCATCTAGTGTGTTAAATGTAATTTCTGCATATGAGGTAGATGGACCTTCAAAGTTTAGCTAAACCTGAAGTTGCAAATCAAGTATCAGAAATGCAACTTAAATCATCTACCCTAATGCAGTTGTAAGAGAAAAGAATAAAGTACACGAATCAAGGAAAATTGAGGCAGAAAACTATACCATTCCCTCATACATGTAAATTGCTTTCTTGTTTACAATGTTTTTCATAGTAAGATCTTGGTGTATGGACCTTGTCCTATCGAAGACAAAGTCATGACCTACTTCAAACGGATGCTCTCTACATTCCACCAAGCTCAAAAGGTAATTTAAAGTATCTTCCAAAACAGTAATAGGCCGCATATCAGATGCTTGAACATATTTGGCGGATATAGTTCTGCAAAACTGACAGATAAAATGGAAGATGAAAAACTGTGAAACTAAAAGATATTTAATGATAGAGAAGGCGATCCTATATAAAAGCCACTTATATGCCACAAAACCATGCATCAATGCTGGATGCAGAAAATTGATCTTAAACAAGTAAAGGGACAGCAAATAAGTAACATGCTTTATAAAATTTTACATTATAACGCATCATGATAAATATCTTTCAAACACATACTTTATATCACAATGCAGCTTGCTAGCATTAATTAGGTATTAAGCTATAAGTTAATAGACAGGGCACAATAACTCACTAGGCATTAATTCAGTGCTATATAACAGATTATATAATTAAACATACTGAGAAATACACTCCAGTTTCAGCATACAACTTATGAACTTCTTAGAATTATGATTACTGAATTAATCAAATTTGAACCATGTAATACTAATGACCCCCAGGACATAGTTTCGTATGGGAATCATCAAATTCAGGAAGAAATGATAACATTGGAATCATCAATTTATTCACACAATAAAAGTTTTAGAGTACCCTTAAATGCACTGTTGATTGTCAAAAGTATATAAAAAGTAAATTCAGCATGGTGCTTGAGAGTACATCCTTCTTAAACTAGACCCAAACACTTAATAAGGTAATACCAGATAATATGGGAGAGCAGTTTAGGCCTACCTTCTTGACTGCGAGAGCCGGGGATGATTTTCCAGGATTGCCATTTAGCCTTTCAAAAATTGCCAAATCTCGCAGTTTTTCGCGCTGGATCCTCTCTCTTTCTGTGGATAAAGTGAAAACCTTTGAAAATAGAAATTTCAGGTAGATATATTTTATATGATGTCATTTAATGGCAACGGATGGTGTCTTAATACATACATTCTTAATTTCACCTATTCTTGTATGTCTACAGTCTACCTATCCATTGCAACATTCACATCTCTGTGATACTCAGCTTATGCTTTTATTGGCACCTACTGCCTTACAATCAATATCTTAAAGGCTAAAGCATTTGTTGACCCTATGGTTGTGACATAAAAATTTCCTTTAAGCTTGAGCAGCACCTTTCAATCACAAATAACACCAAAATGATCTCCAGTTTTCACTTCCAAGCCAGGATTAATGCACATTTTGCTAAACTTACATTCCATATTGTTAGGAACCCAAAGTGGAAAATAGAGAAAAGAAGAGAATGATTTTTATTTCTTGATTGAAAACGAACAGAACAAGGGAAAGATCTCCTCCAAGGGTCTCCCCTTCAAAATGGGTTTCCTATTTCTATAACACAGCTAAAGCTCAGTTCTCAAGTGACAAAACAAAATGTCACTCCCTTCTATACCGCCTCCTATTTAAGCAAAACCCCTTCTCCTTCCACCCTTTCCAAATAACTAATAAACTAATTCTTCTAACTACTGATACTCTACTATAACTAACTTGCAGGTGACTAACTACTGATATCGGGAATCTCAAAAAATACTCTGCCACTCAAGATTCACCTTGTCCTCAAGGTGAAGTAGGATGTTGAGCAATCCCAAACATAGTGCTGCTACACAATATGGGATATTAGCAGATTGTTGGGCTTGAGAGCAGGCAGTAATGGGATGGGGCAGCGGCTCAACATGTGGCGAAGTGTACCAATATCTGAGGCTAGCTTGGTTTTCCCTTGAAACAAATCCTCTTCCTTTGACTTCCATCCCTGCCTCATAACCAGGGCCTTTTCCTTAGTGAATTGGGTTTGGCCCATTATGCTTAAAAGATAATCTCCTTTTACAGAATCCCAGTGCTTCTCTCCAATGGTCCAGGTTTGGCCCATCAGGTTAAACAATAGCACTTCGGTTTTCAAATTCAGAATAACAAAATTATCTAGTTGTTAAAAAGTTATAAACCCAATTCCAGAGTTAAGAATCAGAAAAACCTATTAACAATTAACATACACTTAACAATTCACCCATTGCACTCTTTTTCTGGTTTTAGTTTTTCCTTTTCCTTTCTCTTCCCTTATTATGATTAGTCTAAACCTAACACCCATTGCGCAAAGACGACAGCATTACTCCTCAGAGAACATAGGTTTCAAATTGCGGTCCACAACCGCAATTGTAGCCTCAATCTTACAGATTTGGAGGTTTTCACAACCATAGTCACTACTGCATCAGCCACATTCACTTACAATTTTAAGCAACTTCAGTTATCACTACCACAACCTTGTTAACAAGTGTCCTTTACACTACATCACCTCACCACCAATGCAATATACATATAAAGCAATACAACCACAATAATCCTCAAATAAAACAGCTTCCTCCCGTTAGCATTCTAGAGCGGCTCCTTTGCAGTTTTTATCATTTTCTTTCTGCCTCCTTAACTTCACCAGCTCAAACATTGTTACCTCCTATACTAACCTAGTAACCTCAATGTACATCAGAAAGGCTTTAGCACCCAAAAGGAAACCATTTAATGATAAAGGAGTGCTGCAATATACTCTCTAATATATTCCTTCTAACACACTTTCTACTACTGGTTAAAAATTATTAGAAACTACAAAATCATGTAAGAGGTTCATTAAATAAGATGCAGAACTCACAAAATTTTGTGATTTCTAATAAATTTCAACCAATAAGAGAGAATGTGTTCAAAAGAGTGTGTTGCTAGCAATTGACAACAACTGCTAAAAAATTATTACATTAACAGCAACCCCACTCTCTCTCTATCCTTTGGTTTCCACAAGTATTCTCCCTCTATGCGGTGGGAGACAAACCCCTTTCGCTACACCCAACCAACCCCGTTGGTAGCAACCCCGTTCTCTCATTCTTTAGCAATCCCACCAAAAGGACATGTAATCATATAAAATCCAACATTGCAAGTCTGCTAGCATGAAATTCATTTCACTTTCATATATTAGTATTATTATTATTATTATAATATGTTTACCTGGGCACATGTAAGGACATGTTCCAACGAAATTGTAATTTTTTTTTGGTTTTTCTTTTTAAGGTCTCTTTAGATGATAAAATATTTTTTTATTTTTTCTTACAAATAATTTTTATTTGTAAAATAAATTCATAGTTTTATATAATTAAAAAATAAATAATATGTATATTTATATATAATAAAACGAGTGATGAATTAGAAAAAAAAAAGAATTAATGTGTTTTAAAATATTTTTCCTTTTATTTTGAATTTTTTTGGTGGATCAATTCGTCAACCTGCCATTTCATAACTCGCGCAACCCCTATTTATCTTTTGATGGGTCATCCTGTCAACCTACCTCTAAATGGAACAAAGTGTATTTTTTTAACCCATCTTTCACCAGCAGGGTCAACCCGTCCCAGCTTGCTTTAGGTGAGTTGGTAGCGGGCAAGCGAGGCGGGTTGGCCCACTTAGCCACCCCTAGACTTCCATTCTCACATTGTGGGATTTTTTTTTAAAACCAAACAAACACATTAATTTATCTTCACATGATTAAATGTTAATAGCTAAGATGAAGTTTATCTTACAAATCTATTTAATTATATGTTAATGGGATAATGTTTAGTTTTAAAATTTAAATTAATTATAATCGTAGTCGTGTTTCTTTCATTCTTTCTTTTGGACCTAATAGGACTTTGTTTCATGCACCATGGTTATTTCTAAGCTTAAGAAGCGAGAAATTGATGGTGATAGCGTCACAAGTTGCTTTCTCTATCTTTGCATTTCCCCCATTCATTCATAAGCCCCTTTAATCTCCTAGTTTTCCTTTTCCCTATTGTTTTGATTTCATAGTCCCCCTTTTCTCATCTACAAACTAATGCATGATGTAGAGCATGAAATTTCTAAATCTACATTGACACAACCTTTGAAAAAAATTAAATCCATAAGTGGATACAAGTTGTTAAATTGTAGATTTCATGACACACTTGGGCAATATCATCATGCAAAGATGTCATCTTAACATGTTAAAAATCAAAGTTCTTTAAATTAGAAGCACACCCACTTGCACAAAATATATGTAGAAAAACTAAAAGTAAATTACACTCCTCTTTTATGAGAGATACGAGTATTACATTTTATATTAACATACATTATATATATATATATATATATATATATATATACATATTATATTAACATACATTTGAATTTTTATATTTTAAAACATATTTTATAAATTATTTTTTAAACAATAATAAAATTTTACACACACACATATAAGTATAAATTTTTGCAATAATTATATTTTATTTAATAATATATTTTCAATATATATAAATTCAGTTAAAAATTTATAACACACACATATCTATAAGTATTAAAAAAATTTATAATTAAATTTTATTTGATAATAAAATTTTAATATATATATATATATATATATATATATATATACATATATCAAATTATTTGAAAAGTTATACGTTTGATATACATATATTATTATTACATTAATTATAATCAATAAATATATTATGCTTAAGAATTATAATAATTAATAATATTAATTAAATACTACTATAATCCTTGCGTTTAATTCTATTTTACTTGTATATTATTTTTAGTTTAATTACACTAAAATATGTTTTATGAAAATAATAATTAAAAATAAACATTTTTAAATGTATAATTAAATTTATCATAATTCATAGTAATTTATTTAAAATAATAAATAAAGGTATACGTTAAAAATAAATTTTAATATATTTACCATTATATATATATATATATATATATATATATATATATATATATATATATATATATATATATATATATATATATATATATATATATATATATATATATACATTCATACATTTGAGTATATAAACATATATTTATTTATTCAATTTATTTAAAATATACACAATTGAATACATCAATTTGTATTTATTTTAAAATGAATTTAATGAATTAATCTTTTTAAACAATAATAAAAAGGTAAAGTTTTAAATGCATACTACTAATATATATATATATATATATATATAAAGAGAGAGAAAGAGAGTAAGGTGTAATATATTAGCAATTGTTACGGCGAAGAAGTGATTATTTTAAAACATGGTAGGACGATGTAACACTTGCATCTCTCAAGGGAGGAGAGTGAAAAAGATATTTTAATAATAACATTTTTAATGGAAGTTAACGAAACTTTAACGAGAAATTAAAAAATAGAATAAAGTGTCATCTACCCAACTCTGTCAGGAGAGGGGAGTGTATATTTTAACATCAAAGGAAAAAGCAATGTAATATTCACATCTTTCAAGGGAGAGAAGTATAATTTACTCAAAAGCTAAACCATCTACATGTCGTTAGCTCACGACATAGACCTATGCATACTTGTCTGGTATTCTTATCATCCAAAAGTTAGGTTTTCAAAATGTGAAATGTTCTTTAGATTCTTTGACGATCATTTAGAGCTAGTAATGGACGTTTTATACCAAGTGTTGCAGCTCCAATTATGGGTGGTGTGATTCAAGAGATTATCGAGTCTAATGATTACAACCGAGGTCCCTAAGGTACACCAACTAATTAGATTTTGTATAACCATAGAATATTAAACTTTGATGCCTGCCCCTATTACCAATGGTGCATGGGGAAATTGATAATGCTATAATATGGACTCATAACAATAATGGGTGCTACTCCACTAGGTTCAGTTACGATTTACTTACAAGAACCAATACAGTTGGTCAAGATAATACCATTAAGACAACATAGGTCTGGAAGATGCAAATTGCACATTGCATTTAGATTTTTTTGTGGTTAATCTTACATAAGGCTTTACCAAACTAATCAAAATTTGCATAACCGTGGGATTTTAAACTCCGATATCTACTCCCGTTATAAGGCTACCATGGAGTCTATGCTCCATTGTTTAAGAAATTGTTATCTATCTCTAGCCACATGGAGCATTGTTGAGGTTTTAGGTGCAGTATGTGTAAAGTATATATTTATCAATTTCAATTTCAAAACCTCTTTTACAGCAAGTGCACTAGTCAAACAAATAATAAAAACCTTGCTGAGTAAGGTATCGTTCTTCTTAGGAATTGGAGTAAATGTTCCACTTCTATTATTAATGAGGCAGACAATATATTTGCATTGTCACATCACAAATTGCCAACAAAAATAAAATGTAGAAATTAAATTTATTACTTTGTTTTTTGGGTTTTGATTAATTTTATATTAGCAAAAAGTATAATTAGCAATTTAACTCCTTTTGTGGTCATCCTAAGTTTTTTCTCTAACTTAATACAAAATGACATGGTTTTGAATTTAGATCTTTTGAAAGTAGACCAACCCAATTCCTTGGCGAAAATCTCTATGAATTAAGCTTAACACCATACTTCTGCATGATCTATTGAAACTTAAATCTAGCATTAAGACCGAAATCCTTAAGAACACATGTCTTACGAAAGGCTATTCTTAGACTCAACTTAAGATACAATAATTAAGCATCGATTCAAACCACTCACATATAATTCTGCATCATGCGCACATTCGCATCGTTCTCAATAATGAGTTACCGTGGAAAAGTATTAAGCATAGAGTTGATTACTCAAAAACACAAGGAATTGCATTAAATCAAAAGATCCATACAAAGGAATCCAACGAGATTCATTAAACACTAATTAAACCGAAATAGATAAAAATGAAAAAGATAAAAAGTGATACAAGATCGAAATGGTAACGGGAGAAGGTGAATACGCAGGATCTTCACACTCCTCTTCCAAGTGATGGAGTTCTAATGGAGAGATGGGAGAAAAAACTAAAGATTAAGGTAAATGATGGTGAAGAGTGTCTTTCAATGTCCCCTCTTAAGCAAATGAATCTTGCATTGGTTTTTATATGAAGTGGAATGAGCATAAACACATCAACAAAATTGTTTCATGTAGTCAACAAAATATTGCTAGCATCCCATGTTGCCCATGCGTTTGGGACGTTGAGCTATGATTGAAATGGACAAGCTTTAGTTAGTTACACGCTAGGCAGCATGGCGAACACTACTCTACCAACATAGAATAGATGTTTTGGCGTTTGATTTGGCATCTCCGATCATTGTGGTGCCTCGAACGTAGATCTACCCAAAGAATTTGGTGCTTCTAGCATTTGACATAGCGTTTCCATTACACTTCCAACGTCAAACACTGAGCTTTTTGTGGAGAGCCTTTGCTTTAGCTTCACTTGATGTGGCACACCATCCAATATCTCAGATGTTGCACTGCCAAATGCAAGAACTTTACTTTATTTTACCAACAAAAATGTGAAAAGATCCTTCTAAGCTAATTTATTTACAATCAAAGAAAGTAAACTATTTTTGTCTTTTTCTCAACATTTCTTCTTTTTATAAATTTTTTTCTGAACTTTTACATGTGAATCATGCACTAAAACCATGGTTGTAAAAACTGGACCGAACCGGTTGGTTCAACTAGAAAACCGGTGAACCGGTCCTGTGTCTGGTCCAATTAAACCAGAAAATCGGCCAAGCAAAAACTAGTTTATGAACCGGTGAACCGATCAAAAACTGGTAAAGCCGGTTTGTAGCGGTTCAATGAAAAATGCCTAATAAAATATTATTTTGATGTTTTTTCTTTAAAAAATGAAATCAACCTAAAATATTTGTCATTTCCTTTTTTATTCAAATAAAAACTTGTTTTTATTAAATATAATGTGTATTATTAAACTTAGACTTAAGTATTATGACATATTTAATTTGAATTTTTTTAGGTATTGTACATGTTAAGAACCTATAAAATTATATATTTTTTTTAGTTTTTAATATTGTAAAGTTATGATATTATATTTTTTTAATTTTTTATGTATTATTTAATCATTATTATTATTATTTTATTAATACCAGTTCGACCACAGTTCAACCCTAATTGAACCATTGAACCTTAAATCAGTGCCTTGACCGGTTCAATGACCGGTCCGGTTTTAAAAACATTGACTAAATCATCATGAGATGAGGATTCATCAAGCGTACTTGGGATTGATGAGCACAACATGCCTTTGGAGGTTGACATTGAAGCTTGGGTTCTTCAAAAGGTAAAGTCTCGTGCCATTTTATTTTTATCCAAATTGTGGAATATATGGAAACAAAGGCGTCGGATAGTGTTTCAAAATAAAGAGTTGTAGTAGGTTTAACAACAAGCAAGTCAAAAGATAAAGGACATATAGGCAATCTTATCCTATTTACACAGTTATACAAAATAAAGGAATGAGTAACGCATGAATTGAATAATATAGTTAAGGTATTACTAGCTATGATGCACTCTTCCTAAATTAGGTCCTTAGATTTGGAGGTTTTAACTCCGCTTATTGCAAAGACTTTTCCTATTGTCGCTAGCTTTGCAACTCTCATGTTGTTGACTACAAGTTTAGACTTTGGCCACATCTATCACTCCTTCACCATATGGTGTATGACTTCTTTTGGAAGTGACCATTCTTGGTTCCAAATGATCCATCTCTGTGCGTCCTCATTACTTAACTTCTCTTTAGGTCCTTAACGATGTGACACTTGTCCACCAATATTGGAAACTCCCTGATGCTCATCAGAACAATAACCTCTTTAACTTCAAAGTGCAAACCTTCCTCAAACTTTTTACACGTCTAGGCTTCTGACGGTTTTTGCTGGTAGAATCTTGCCAATGACTTGAACTTCACTATGTACTCACTAACTAACATTCATCCTTGTATAGCTTCATAAATTTCATCTCCTTGGCGATTCTAGCACTATTTGGGGATTATTTCCCTAGAAAGCACTCCTTGAAGCTTGTCCTGGTGACAACCTCATTTCAAGATTCCATGATCTGACGAGCTCCCTGCCACTAGTATTCTGCTTCTTCTACCAACATGAACGTGGCATAAGTAACCTTCTTGTTGTTTGGGCAGTCCATTGCCCTAATAATTATAATAGTGTCAGAATTAATTTAGAATTTCACAAAAACTTAATTATGATTAATAATTGTAACACCCTAAAATTTTCTAATTATAATGTTAATAATAGCTAGTAGTGCATATGCAACATCTATCTTATGCTTGAAAATATAAAGTGTTTTTTTTAATTTTATTTTAAATGCATCATGAGTATTAAACACATAAATATTTAAAAATATATAAATAAAAGGCTTAATTATGTTTTTATTCCCCCCAAATTTGAGAAATGTATTTTTTAGTTCCTTAAATTAAAATTAATGTTTTTAGTCCCTCAAATTTTAAAATTCTTGTTTTGGTCCTTTTGCGCAAACACAGTTAGTGAATCTGTCATACAAAAATCACCCAGTAATGTTCCTATTAGTGAAAACATCACACTGAACTCAACTGATGCTGCACGACTGATTCAATCTGCCCTATAAATGATCTCGTAGGTGGTCTTAAAGGACTAAAACAATATTTTTCAAAATTTGAGGGACTAAAAAGATTAATTTTTAATTTAGGAGACCAAAAAAAATACATTTCTCAAATTTGGGAGACCAAAAACATAATTAAGCTTAAATAAAATTACAAACTTCCTAAAGTTGTCTATATCTAATAACAGAAAATTTATTGGGGCGAGGGGAAGAGAGTGACAAAGAATTTCCACAAACATAACGCAAAGAGATCCTACCAAGATTATGTTACACCATATTGATGTTCAGCGCTGCCATCTAATGGGTGGGGGAAGCACACAATAGACAATAGACAAAAGAAAAGGAAAACAACACACAAACAAACAAATTGGAAGGTAAGCATATGCTTAAAGCATCATGTGGCAACAGAACATACAATGGGGCTTAATCTAGCATATAATCAAAACAAAAATGATTGGATTAGATAGGTAAGGCAAATTACAGATAATAGCCAAATGCAATGCATGAATGCAGAGATGCTGACTTATCTTCATGGTGAACTTTCCAATAATAAAGTAGCAAGATCAGAAGCTCACACTCCATCGACCGAAGCATGCTAATCAATATTTATATTCACCTAATCTAGAGTGGGAATAACATTAGGTGATTCACCAACCAAAGCTAGAATGGGAATAGCCATTGGTGGTAATAGTTACGTGGCAGTACTTTCCATTGATCATGGATAAATTGTAGTGATTTGTTAGGAACGCTAGTGCACAAGCAGCCTTAACCACGACATAAGGTCATGACCCTCTAGCCCCCTATGGGATGACGTGCATTAGGCGCACTCAAGGTCTCATTGGCCTCCACTACAAGATTCGTACTCTATCACAGGGTGTGGCTACTCTAGGACCTAGGTCAAACAAACAATGATATGATTATGGTCAGCCTTATTAGAGTTGATATCTATCAAAAGTTTTACTAGGGAATCTCCATTTCCCTCTATATCAAATTTCCAATTTGCCAATAGTAGGCTTCTCAATAAATCCAATTATTTTTACTTGATATCAACTCTAACATAAATGACTAAGCATTGTGCACATGACAATACAATTCATACTCATCCGATGAATCAATCCATATATTCTTAATTGATCACAACAATAGTAAAACAGAAAAATAAATAAATTAGATATAGGATAATTTCACACATATTCTCTTGCCCCTCCTCACTTTCACTTGTCCTTGAAGAAAAGAACTCGTAAATTTTATTTATAACTTTATTAAAGTTTATGACGAGGCTTCCTCCTAATTTAGTAATTCTAATTTCATTCCCTTTTAAATTTTATGGAAAACTCACCTTACACTCAATTCTTCTTACTTTGACATATTAAAACAATTAGGATTAAATTTATCATTATTATTGTTATCATTATTATTGATAACAATAGTAGTAATGTTAATATTAATTATTGTTGTCAGGATTTTGGCTAAAAACTCCAAGGATGACTAGGAACCACACTTATTAAAAATTCCATCATGTTTCATGCACCTAATAATTGTTCATACATTATAATTATCTTTCTAATCTTTATCCATTCATCTAAATTCTATTGAATTATTTTTATTTTTATTTATTTTATTTTTTATAAATTTATTATTATTATTATATTAATGCAATATAATCTATTTTATTTTCTTATTTTACTACAATCTTAATTAGCACTAGTGCAAAATCGCGTTTTTATATCGAGGATTCTAAATATGTTATACGATAACTATTTTAAAAGAGAAACATGGTGGTATTTTTGTAATTAGTTGCAACTTATTTAAATAACTTCTTGTTTAACAGATGTAGAATAGCTTTTTTAAATCGATTCTTTTCTAGACTGAGTTAAAAACTAGAAATCATGGTGGCATTTTGTAATTAGATACAAATTATTTAGATCGGTTCTTGTTTAACCGATATAGAATAGTTTTCTAAACCGATTTTTTTGTAGACCGAGTTAAAAACTTGTTGTTAAGATTGGTTTGTTTGTGAACCGATTTAAAAGAAACAGCTAAAATTTGTCTTCTTCTTCTTCAAAGCATTAAGGATGACAAAGTCATTGAGGATTTCAGTCCAAGGAAGTGAAACGACTTTTGGTCCTTTCTCTATCTGTCTTTTGAATCATTAACGCGCTCTCAATAACATGTGTCTCATGTAAGCATCCTCACTACCTCCGGTTAAGCTTGGTTGCACAAACGCCATCATAAATTTAAAAACCACATTTCTTTCATATTAACAAAAATGTTCTTTTTTATTTTATATTATTTTTGTTTAGAAACACTAAACGAACCAACAAGATAAGGAGTGGAGAATTGGGGCAAACAGTTGTCATCGTGAAGACCCAGTCAAAGGCAACGGCTCTGGTATCTGGGGTCCTAAGGCACGCGTGGTGGAAGATGGTTTCGAGGTGGGCGGTTGTCAGCTGGGATTCGAGACAAGTTAGGGAGATTTAGGAGGAAACGGTCACGAGATCTGGGAGGTAACAGTCACGAGATCTGGGAGCGAGACAAGTTGGAAGCAGAAATTGGGGAGCGAGATCTGAGGGCTGTAGGAGTGACACAGGTTGGGGAGATTTGGGAGGAAAATGGTCACGAGATCCAAACTATTGGGTGTGGTAGCAAAAGCATATCGTTGGAAGAGAAAATGCTACAAATTGTTTATGAGTTTGTTCAGTCGAAGAAGAGAAGTGCTTTTGGGATTTAAATCGGTTCTCTAATAACCAAGTTATTTTTTTTAAAATTGGTTCAAAATCTGTTTAAAAACACCTACTTTTTAGATTGCCTATATCTTGAACTGATTTAAAAAATCTTTTTAACCGATTTAAAAAGTGATTTTCACAATAGTGTAGGTATTTAGGTTTAATGGGGTATTATTCCTAAAGCTATTTAGGATTAGACCTCTTAATAGAAAGTAAGTTCTGATTATGTAAGTTTTATACTCTTACAATCCAAAACTACACGGTTTGTCCTCTTAACTATTCACCCTAGTTTATCATTTTTAAATATATTTTTTTAAAACCCATTGTTCGACGTGATAATATCTCCAGCCCAAATTTGTCGAGTCCACCAGCAGCTACTAGCCACACGAAATGATACTGTTGCCAATGCACCTCAGGGTTTATAAATCCATTTATTTATTACATATTTTAGCATATATTTACAATATTTAATTAGGGATAACATGATGTAATTGTATTCAGTGTTAAACTAGTGATTACTCTATACATTGGGTTCCAAATATTATTATTTTAAATATACATATTACTAATTATTTTATCTAGTGTAACATGTTACCTATTAACTCATCTAAGGAGATATAATATGATAATATCACAATTTAGCAACGTAACTAGCTCCTAGGTTTACCTGTAAAACTTATAGACAAAATTTTGTTTACTAAAATTTAATTTAAATATCAACCATAAAATTTTAAATTCCCAAAATTTTCAGAAAAAGAAAAAGAGTATTACATAAATAAAAAAATAAACTACAATTTAGATACTAATCAATCAATTCAAATTAATTAATTCTAATATCCACATAAACATTTTAAAACACAAGATATTTTTTTAATTAACCTTGTTAATATTCCAACTTATTAAGATTTTAACTCACACCCAATTTTCTAATTTAACTAAATCGATGATGTTTTCTAAATCTAAAAATAATAATAATTACAAGTTCTATTAATTGTTTTAATTTATTTAAAACATCATTTCACAAATAATTGCAAATACGATTATTAAAATATTAACTAAAATAGTAACAAACACAATAAAATACTATTTCATTTATTTTTGCAAGTAAAGAAAATAGAAAGCAAGGATGTCACACGATTATTATTATTATTATTATATTATTATTATTATATATAAAGTTCAATTCCAAGAATAAAAAATGCGGATAGACAGGTCGTGTCTTTTTACTAGTATATATAAGTTAAACTCTTTTTTAATTAAATTTAAAGTTGTCACATGATTTTTTATTACTTGATTTAAAGTTGTGGGATTTTTGTTTCAAACCAAACAAACACATTAATTTATTTGCACATGATTAAATGTTAAATAGCTGAGATAAAGTTTATCTTAAAAATCTATTTAATTATATGATAATGGAATATTTTTGATTTAGTTTTAAAATTGAAATAAATTAAAATCATAGTCATGTTTCTTTCATCCTTTATTTTGGACCCTATACAATGTCATTTCATTTGTGAATCACAGTGGTTATTCCTAACCTTTAGAAGTGAGAAACTAATAGTGCTAGCATTGCAATCTATCATTGCATTTTCTCCAGTCAGTTGTAAGTCCCTTCAATCTCTCAATTTTTCCCATATTGCTAGAGCTGTCAAAAGGTGCAGGTCGGCCTGCCCGCAGGGGCCATTGGTTCTTAACGGGCCGGGCGGCCCAGTTTATGATCGGGCCTGTAATTTGGTGGCCTAGCCCAGCCCAGCCCTATGTGGGTCATCGGGCCAATTTGGCCTGAATTTTTTTACACACGATTAACATTGTTATTTATTTTAATTATTATTTTATTTGCCAAAATTTATATAAAATTAATTTATTTAAATGATATTTAATATTTAAAATTAAATTCTACATACTTCTAGTATAAATGACATTTTTCTTCATATATAATTTACTTAATTACTCAATAATCTTATTAAATATTATCTATGTAATTTACTTCATATATTTATTTAATATTATCTATGTAATTTAAATTTATATATATATATATAAACCGGGCCAGGCCAGCTCAGTCCTAGTTGGCCCGCCGGGCCAGACGAGTAGGGCCAAATTGGCTCGGTTTCTTATGGGTTAGCTTTTTTTGAGCCCAGCCCAGCCCTTTTTACGAGTTGACTGAACCGGCCCATCGAGCCGGGCCTATTTTGCCGGCTCTACCTATTGCATTGATTCCATAATCCCCTTCTCTCATCATCCCTCTCATCTACAAAATAATGAATCATTTATAACATGAGATTTGTGAATTTACACTGGCATATATAATATTTATAAAAAATGATAAGATGATACGAATTGTCAAATTGTGAATTTTGTGACACAATAGGGCAAATGTCACCATGATTCTTCTAAGACTAGCTCTATTACTTCTAGATACAGTTAAGAGATGAAAAAAAGAATCATGCAAATGTATCATAACAAGTGTGAAAATCGAAGTTCTCTAAAGGCTAAAATATACTTTTGATCCTATATCTTTTTACTAAAATTCATTTTGGTATTTTATCTTTTAAAAGATTCATTTTGATCTTTTAACTCTCAAATTTGAGTTAATGTTGTCATTCCAAAATAGTGATTGTTTTTTTATTATGGGACACAATTTTGAATCCTTTTTTGATATATTCAAGATGTGAAACTTGTCTTATTAGATTCACCTACGTGAACACTATGAAACCTAATTAATGTATCGAATCAAAAAGAGTATAACATAGTAAAAATCGTATAAAAAATGAGTCCACAAGCAACGTGAATGAAAATTTTATACCAAGTGTTGCAGCTGGGTGAGTTGCACATGTAATGATTTAACATGTATATGTGGAAGGAATATATGAACCAATAATTTTTTTGTGCCTACATTGGATTCCATATCTTCATTCCATTAAAGATGGTCATTCAAAACTAAAAAAAAAAAAAAAAAAGTCCATGACAATCACTCACATAATAATTACCTTGCATATCTATAAAAATCAAATAATATCATAATGTTACTATCATAAAGCAAATCACAAATACATTATGTAAACAATTAACTATTCAAGATTTTGTAAACATTAAATATCACCAAGAAACAAAACAAAGGGATTAACAAATTAAAGGAATTAAATCTAATTATTGAAAACATTATCAAACTCTCATTGCTCTTATGCTTCAAGGCTAAATTCCAAGTATATCATACAAACTATGTGGGACATGAAATGCAATAAAGTAAAAAAGAACATACTAATGCTTTAATAGGTTCCTTTGTTAACTTCGTCATGTATTTTAATAGGTTCCTTTGTTAACTTAACGTTAACTATAACTGTAATAAATTAGGACCATTAGTTTTCATTAGATCTAAGCCATTTATTTCTTTTTTTATTTTTAAAATATGATTACCCTTTCAAATAAATTTAAAAAATGGAAAAAAAAATATTGGTCCTATTTCAAGTTCATTGGCGACCTGTCAATAAACTTGACGAATGACTTCTTTTAGGTCCAATGCCTGTATTTGGTGTTGGAGTTGAGGTGGACAATGAGCACTACTGACTGCAAATCAATCAAAATCTTTATTTATTTATTTTTTAAACATTTTTTCCTTGCGCAGACGTGCTATGCCCCTATATATATAGCAATGGTAATGCAAATTGGCAATTAATTGTAAACCAAAAAAGGCAATAAATACCGATTGGCAATTAATCAGAGGTGGGTATTGTCCCCTATGGCAATTGGCTATTAACCTCCCAAATTCATTGGTAATTCTTACAACTGCATATCAATTTTACACTCCAATACTGTTCCAGTGATGGAGTGTTAATGGACTGATTCAAAACAGCAAAGGGAAATCGAAAGTTAATGGAGTGATTAAGAAAATGAAGAAAGATGCAAAAAGATTTGGTAAAAATATAACAATGACAAAAGAAAATAGAAAAGAATCTGAGTTGTTTAATAAGTGTGATCAGAGTTTGCTATCCTTTGTTGAGTTGTCTAATTTGTTCTTTTCATGATTATGTTGGCAAGTTGTCATGGCTCAAATTATGTAAGATGTAGGTCCCTTGGGTTTATTTATTGACAAGTTAGCCACCGAAATTGACTAAATACACTAAAGTTGCTAAATATTTCATTGCAGTAAATAAAGCAAGTAAAGCAAATTTGATATGCTCCAAACATTATCTGAACCCGTATTGTGCTGTCGGGAAGAATCAACAGCTATTGGTTGGCATCGAACCTTGAAGTAAAGCCATTTTCAACAAAATAGTCGTTTATTCCCTGTTGTTACTGTTAACTCAACTCTATCTACATTGAAGTTGAGTCAGTCATTCATATTTGTGTGATCAGGAAGAGTGAACAGCTATTGAAATAAAGTAAAGCCATCTTCAAGAAAATAGTCCTTACCTTAACTCTGCTCAACCTTAACTCCAATTAATTTTCACAATCCTTTCTTCTCTTCGATTCGGCCACTTCCTTTCCAAACATGCCGGTGGTAGAGACGCTTGGTGGTGCTCTTTTTGGCGCTGTCCTTCAGGTGCTATTTGACAAGCTGGATTCTCGTCCAGTTTTGGACTACTTTCGTGGGAGAAAGCTCGATGAGAAGCTGTTGAAAAGTTGAAGGGGAAGCTTGCGGTCCATCAAGCTGTGGTTGATGATGCAGAACAAAAGCAGTTCAGTGATTCAAATGTGAGAGGAATGGCTTGATGATGTTAGAGATGCGTTGCTTGCTGCGGAGGATCTGTTGGATGAAATAGACTATGAATTCTCCAAATGCATGTCAGAAGCTGAATACCAGGCCAGCTCTAGCAAGGTACGCAGTTTTGAATCAAGGATGATAGAAGTCCTTGATGACCTAGAGTCTCTCTCAAACCAAAAGGATGATCTAGGTTTGAAAAATGCTAGTGGTGTTTGGGTTGGATTAGGATCGGGCAGTAAAGTGTCACAGAAATTGCCATCAACATCTTTGGTGGCCGAAAGTGTCATTTACGGCAGAGATGATGATAAAGAAATGATCTTTAATTGGCTGACATCGGATACCGACAATCATAACCAGCTATCAATACTTTCTATTGTGGGCATGGGCGGGGTGGGTAAGACCACACTTGTCCAACATGTGTACAATGACCCAAGGATGGAGGAGGCTAAATTTGAAATCAAAGCTTGGGTTTGTGTTTCAGATGAATTTGATGTTTTCAAGGTAACAAGAGCAATTCTGGAGGCAATCAATAAATCAACTGATGATAGTAGAAACCTAGAAATGGTTCAGGGACGATTGAAAGAAAAATTGATAGAAACGAAGTTTCTTCTGGTTCTGGATGACGTTTGGAACGAAGATCAAGAGAAATGGAAAGCTGTACAAACTCCGCTTAACTATGGAGCTCATGGAAGTAGAATTCTTGTCACCACACGCAGTAAGAAAGTTGCATCTACTGTGCAATCAAATGATTTACATCACCTAAAGCATTTGCAAAACAATTATTGCTGGCAAGTTTTTGCTAAAAATGCATTCCAAGATGATAATTCTGAGTTCAAAGCTGAGTTGAAGGAGATTGGTATGAAAATAGTTGATAAGTGCAAAGGATTGCCTCTGGCTTTGAAAACAATTGGAAGTCTTTTACACACGAAGTCATCTATTTCTGAATGGGAAAGTGTATTGTTATGCAAGATATGGGACTTTCCAGAAGAAGATAGTAAAATCATCCCTGCTTTATTGTTGAGTTATTACCATCTTCCTTCTCATCTCAAGAGATGTTTTGCTTATTGTGCGTTATTTCCCAAAGCTCATGAGTTTGAGAAGGAGAGTTTAATTTTGTTATGGATGGCTGAAAATTTTCTACAATGCTTTCAACAGAGTAAGCGTCTAGCAGAAGTTGGTGAACAGTACTTTGATGTTCTATTATCAAGGTCCTTCTTTCAACAATCAAGTAGATACAAAAGGTGTTTTGTCATGCATGACCTTCTCAACGATTTGGCAAAATATGTTTGTGGGAACATATGTTTCAGGTTGGGAGTTGATAAAGAAAAACTTACAGGAAAGACTCGTCACTTATCATTTGTAACCTATGAAGATCAATATTCTGATGGGGCTGTTGGGAGTTTATATGATGCTAGATGGTTACGTACATTTATGACCACAGGTCGAACAACGAAATCCTTTTATTATTGGTGTGTGGATTGCAAGATATCTATACATGAGTTGTTCTCTAAGTTTAAGTTTTTACGGGTCTTATCTTTGTCTTCTTGTCCTGACCTTGAAGAGTTGCCTGACTCCGTAAGCAATCTTAAACTTCTCCGTTCGTTGGACCTTTCATATACTAGCATAAGAAAACTACCCAATTCAACATGTTCTCTCTTTAACTTGCAAATTCTGAAGCTGAACTCTTGTAGAAAGTTAGAGGAGTTGCCCTTGAATTTGCATAAACTCATCAATTTGTGTCGCCTTGAACTTATAGATACTCATGTGAGAAAGATGCCAATGCATTGGGAGAACTGAAGAAGAATCTTCAAGTGTTGATGAGTTCCTTTGATGTTGGCGAAAGTAGTGAGTCCAGTATTCACCAGCTAAGAGAACTCAATCTTTGTGGAGGCCTATCAATTGGGGGGCTACAGAATATTGTGAATCCCTTGGATGCATTGGCAGCGGATTTCAAGAATAAAACACATCTTGTGGAGCTACAGTTAAAATGGAGTGAGAACTGGAACCCTGATGATTCAGTGAAAAAAAGGGAAGTACTGAGTATCTGCAGCCTTCCAAACATTTGGAGGAGTTGACAATTGAGAACTATGGTGGTACACAATTTCCAGGTTGGTTTTCTTACTGAATACGGTGTCCTTAACGTTGTTCCAATGTAAAAATTGCCTATTGTTGCCTCGTCTTGGAGTTTTGCCATTTCTAAAGAACCTGACGATTGGAGGGCTTGATGGGATAGTGGTATTGATGCTGATTTTTATGGGAGTAGCTCTTGTTCATTTACATCCTTGGAAACATTGAACTTCTCCGATATGAAGGAATGGCAAGAATGGGAATGTAAGATGTGACAGTTGCTTTTCCACGTCTTCAACATCTTTCTATACATCAATGTCCCAAGCTGAAAGGGCACTTGCCAGAGCAGTTTTGTCATTTACAGAAACTTGTTATTCATGGGTGTAAACAACTTGTGGCTTCTGCTCCCTAGGGCCCCAGAAATTCGTGAATTACACCTACGAGACTGTGGAAAGCTACAATTTGATTATCATCCGACTACTTTGAGAAAGCTCTCCATTTGGGGCCACGGCATGGAAGCATCAAATGTGAGTATTCCCATGAGCTGTTGCTATGATTTTCTTGAAAAAATTGAAATCAATGGTGGCTGTGACTCTCTAACGAACTTTCCGCTAGATTTCTTCCCAAACCTCCGTCAGCTTTGTCTCAGGTGGTGTCATAATCTACAAACGATTTCACAGGGCACACTCACAATCATCTGAAGGATCTGGAAATTAGAGAGTGCCCTCTACTTGAATCATTTTCCTGGTGAAGGATTATCTGCACCCTGGTTGGAGAGATTTAATATTGAAGGATTAGACAATTTGAAATCATTGCCTGAACGCATGCATATCCTCCTTCCGTCTCTTACTAGACTATTGATACAAGATTGTCCACAAGTGGAGTCATTCTCTGATGGAGGTTTGCCATCAAATCTAAAAGAGACGAATCTCTCAAATTGCTCCAAACTTATTGCCTCATTGAAAGGGGCTTTGGGAGCCACCACCTCTCTACAAACCTTGAACATTCAAAAAGTGGATGTGGAGTCTTTTCCGGATGAAGGTTTGCTGCCACTCTCTCTTACTTCTCTGTGGATCTATGAATGCCCAGATCTTAAAAACTGGACTACAAGGGTCTCTGCCAGCTCTCCTCTCTTAAGCAATTGTGTCTTATTGACTGTCCCAGCCTCCGATGCTTACCAGAGGAGGGTCTGCCCAAATCCATTTCAACTCTTTACATTGGGCGCTGTCCGTTGCTCAAGCAGCGTTGCCAGAAACCAGAAGGCGAAGACTGCGGAAAGATTGCTCACATTAAAGAAGTATGGATTCATAATTAAGCCAATAAGATGAACTATGAGTTCGAAAGTACACATGCACCAATTCTTATATGTCTACAATTTCATCAGGTGCCAATTCTCCACAATATCTTTAAAGCTTTTGAAATACAATGTTGCCTATTGGAAATATTTCACTCTCTAGTTAGCATTTACCAAAGAACAGCATCACAAATTACACCAAAATTTATTAATATTTGTTAAAGGGAAGAATGATTCAGCTGCTTTTTTACACGTCAGTTTTAATTTTTTAGTACTCTGTTTTATGCGCAAGAATTTATATTATCATTGAATCAAATGTGTTGCTTATATTTAGGTGTTAGGACAATTTTCAAGTGCAAAGTCCTGGCATCCATTCCATGAAGGTTACTTGGTCATTGGGAGTTATAGTGTCTCACCTTCCTTCAACTTGTTGGGTAAATTTGCTTTCTCACCCGCACGGTTCCTTCTTTCTTCTTAGTTCATACTGCTTACATTTCTTCTCTTCTATTGGTTATGATGATTTCGTTTATTTTGATTGGACTCGATCTTAGACCGAAAATGCATTAAGAAAGCATACTAAGCATTATGAACTTACTCTTTCTCTTTGTGCAGCTTCCTATGATGTGTGTTGGATTTCATTCACTGTCTCTTGTCATCTTTTCTTGCTTAAATGTTCTTGTGTGTGATACTGTTCCACATATCTATTTCTGTTAAAAATATATTGTGTAGCTTTCTGTTATCAAATGTTTTCCGAATTCCAAAACATTATCTTCTGACATAAATTCAGGAAGAACTCTTATGTAATTCTAAGAATCTTAAATGAAGCAGCATATTGTCTTTTGTTTTCTTCATCATAGATTCTTAAAATCATCCGATGTCCATTGTTGTCAACTAATTATTGGACTGTATGCTTTTATGGGATCAGATTGAAAGAGCTGTCAATCAGGAGCTATGGTGGTACAGGACTTCCAAATTGGTTTGGACTTTGGAGATGGTTCATTGTCCATCTCTTGAGAATATAATATTCTGTCCACAGATGGAGTAATCGTTTGTAGCTAAAACTGTATGGTCAGATGACTAAAGACAAAATTTCGTGACACTGAATGCATCCAAATTGATGATGATAATGGTATGAACAAGTCTAAATGTGCCGATTCTGATATTGTCTAGGTTACCTACTCTGTTATGCAAATCCAATATTTTGTCCTCTGGACAATTTCAAATTTTGGGATAACCACTTGTGTCTCTTTCACAAACTATCACTTTTTTTGTCTATTCCCTTTTACATGCAACAATTTCTAACACCATTGTGCTCCACCTTGTAGTTGAATTCTGTCTAAATACATTGTTGTATTTGTTCATGTTTGCTGATGACCACCAGGACACCAAGAAAATAGTGAAGGTTCTGAAACTTAAATGTTCGGTCCTCCACGGAAAAGATGCGAAATCCTGAATCTGATTGAGGGATGACCAACATCCTGCCAGATCCTTTGAAAGTCCTTGAATACAGGTGGTTAATGAGATGCAAAGTAGCTACTTACTAGCCTGGGAGATGGTTATTCTAGTTTGTTTTAGACATTAGCTTATGTGTGCAACAGATGAATGAATATCTGTCATTTTCTGTATTATGAAGAATATACTGCTAAATTTCTAATAAAACTATCGACATTGCTTTTATCTGAAATTTAGTAAATTATTAATTCTAGAGGTTATATCATGCAAGTATATTTCTAAAATTTCAAATTTGGTTTCTTCTAAATCTATAATCATGAAACTTTCTACGGAGCTATCTTTAGCTATGTGGTTTCACATAATTACTAAACAATTGTTTTTAAACTCAAACTTGCTTCGCCATTGTAGATGTTTGACTTATTTATTGGACAATATATTTTAAATTGAATTTTATTCCCAATTCTTTACGAGAAATTATTGTGCTATTGATAACAGGTTTTTGTTATATTATTTAACAATATGAAGAGTTGACTTTCAAAGAGAATTGTGGTTTGATTCTTCTTATATTATAAAGGTTTAATATATTTAAAAGTGATTTTAACTCCTATATTTTACTTCTAACTGAAGAAAGCAACATAGAATTTAATTTGTTGCATTTTGAAAGTGTAACATTTAAAACTCAAGAAATATATTTCATTTTGGTTAGTTGCAAGTTGTAAATAATTTCCATCTTTTTCGATCTTGAACTTTAGATGAGCTAAACCCTATAAGGATTTAATCTTATATAAACTGAAATCCTTAATCTTTCATTTAATATCTTTGATCTTTAGATTCTCACATGACTACTAACATTACAACTCTCCAAGTTCTCAACTTTTGTAGTGTCAAACTTTTTTGTTTTCAACCTTGAGTGCTAAATTTAGAAGGATCATTGTCTCTCGTTATATAGTTCTTTTTGTTTTGACAGTTTTGTTGAATAATGAGAAGAAAAAAAGTGACATTTTTCTTGTTTAATGAATAAATAAATAAAACATACACACACCTACATTCTATATTTTAAATTAAATTATTTTATTAGTTCCTATGATTTAAAAAAGATTTTCAATAAGTTTTATTTTCTAAAATTCTAGAATTTTACTTAATGTTTAAATTCATAATTTACCAAAATTTTAATTATCTACTACTTTTTATATTATTTTTGTAGTTAGGTTCGTAAAATTTGTTAAAATATTTTGTAGTTAGGTTCGTAAAATTTCTTCAAAAAACACTAACATTAATTTATTAATATTTATTTTATGAACTGAGATTTTAAAAGTAAACTTAAAATAAATTATTCATTACCCTCATTTAACTTGCAAGGTTTTAATTTATAAACTATTATCCTAGACACCATGATATACTTTAATTTATCCATATACCCTCTTCACTCCCTATCTACCCTTGTCCTAACAAGTTACAATATTTTTTAATTTAAGGATAAAATGTATCTTGAATCCCTCAAAATTTGGTTAATATCAGTTTTAGTACGTACCTACATTTTTAAAACAATGATTTTTATCCTTGTATTTCTTAAAACATAGTAAATTTTGTCCTAGTACAAGTCAAAGTGAAGTATAAGATTAGAAACAAAATTTATCACATTTCATAAATACGAAAACCAAAAGTACCATTTTTAAAATTTAGGGACTATAACCAACTTTAACTAAATGGACATAAAACACATTTTACCTTTAATTTAATTTATCTTAATATTGATGACCTGATAGAAGGTATTACACATGACTACAATAGTTGAAGAAATCACCAATTTAAATCTTTTAACTTTATGTCATTTGGTTGAACATAAAAAAAGTATCAAAGTAGTATTTAACTTATTTCCGTTTTACAGCTTCTGTTCTCTTTAAATGTAAAAACTTCATTTTATTGCTGAAATCTTTTATAAAATTGTATTTCACTTCACTCAACTTCTATTATAAAGAAAACTTAAAAAAAAAAAAAAAGTTTGTGGGGGGGGGGGGGGGTTGTTGTCAAAACTAAAAACATTACTTCAAAGCTTATTTTGTATTTATTAGACATGATGATGTATAATGCTAGCACATGTTGCTTGCACTTCCCCAAATGAGGTAAATATTTACCGCATTTGATGTGTTCCTATGAAATTAAAATGAACAGTCAACCATAACGGGGAAATTACATATAGACATTGCAGTTTAGCCATCCCCTACCTTTACTCGGAATGTAGACATATCTTCCCATCAATTCAAACGGTTGAGTAAACATATTACTCCATATATCTGTACTTTGTTCTTTCCAGAAGAAGGAAACCTTTCATAGCAACCAGATAACAGGCACATATATTACTAATGCAAAGCATTTAAAACACTATAATCCTTTTTCGTCAGTTGTATGCTATCATATAAAAGCACAAATCATTACGAAAATTGACTTCCAATATTCCAGAGACAAACATCAGAACATCCTACAGCTTAATGTAACAGGAACAAGTAGTTGCAAAAGTCCTTATTGTAACATAGGCACAAATTTTAGAATAAAGAAGCCAACAGGTAGAACTGCACATAATATGCACATAAAACAACATCCAACTCTTGTGGCTTTGATTCCATCCTCCTACAATATTTTCATGATTTCTGCATGATGATAAGCACAAGGTGTTATCCAAAAAAGAAAGTAAAAGAAAAAAGACTCAGCGTGCACTTGACAAGAAAAGATAAACACGAAAGAACTAGCCGTCCATATGCATGCATCTCTAACCTGCATTGGAAGGTACAATTTGAACTCTGGTGGGAGTTCCTCTTCAGAGTAGAGGCGATCAGAGAAGTATATCCTTCTCAAGCGACAGTTTGCATGGACCTGAACTCGCAGCGTCTCCACATAATTAGTACCATATGCTCTCTTGGTGAAATCAGCCAGGTTAAACTGGATTTGATTCCACCCCTCATCCATTCTCAGTGGCATAGTGCAAATGTAGGGCTTTACTCGAGTGACAGCCTATTATGACATGAAAATAAGAGAACATGAAATCATTTGCAATGCATATTGACAGTATTTCAGAAAGAAATGACATCATTGTATTCGTAAAAAAAAATTATTAAGATTTTGGTTTGGAATATTACAATATACCTTATCTTTTTCTTATTTAAGAAAAATGGCATTGCTTGATAATAAGATCTATTTTACCACTATTATACCCGTCTTTTGGTGATTCAAAAATGAAATTGTATGACAGAATAGAGTTCCAATCATTGAATCACTCAAATCACTTTAGTCCCAAATAAAATCTTTTTATTTTTCCCTGTCCTTCATTCCAAAGTATGCCGAACAAATAAGAAAAATCCAATTCCTGTCTCAAACAACAGGGAGCATGATTGTGTGGCGCACCCCCCCCCAAAAAACAAAAATATGTCCACTTAGTGGCAAATTAAACAGGTCAAGTTTTAAAAGTAAATAAATATGTAAGATCAATATTTTTTATTTCCTGTTAATATAGCTATATATTCATACCAAATGATCAAAATGACTAAATATCACCTAACAGAACTACTATAACTGATGTCACTTAATCTCAAAGCTATTCTGCACATACAAACAAATTGTATGCAGATGCAGTCTCAAACAGTGAATTCCATCATACTTGAGGAACATCACCAAGATTCTTCCAAGACTTTGTAACTAAAAAGACAATGACCCAAAAATAGAATCATGCCATAGTATTACTTTTTAGAAAATCAAAGTTCTCTATATTAGATACAAGTAAGCACTCATGCACAAAATACATATGGAAGAAATTAAACATCTGCAAGTTGTGGGTAAACCCATTAGACACACAAACATGGGCAGACTTACACACTTGAAAATTTGAAGCTCGAAATCGTCGTCTGACGTTTTTATCATCCAAAACTTGAATCTCAAATGTGAAATACTTCTTTAGATTCTTGACAATCATAACCAAGAATGGAAGTTTTATACCAAGTGTTGCAGCTGGGTCAGCTGGGCACGTAATGTATGTGGACTGAATATTTGATCCAATTATTTCCAGTACATTGGATTGTATGTCTTCATCCTGTGGTCTTTTAATATGGCCATTGACAACTATAAACAAAGTCCAAGACAAAATCAGTCACATAATATTCACCTTAAACATGAAAAAAGATTGTTCTCATCATCAAGCAAACCACAAATATGTTAAGACAAACAATTAATTATTTGAAACAGCTTCATTCATCAAATATTCATCATCAGCAGGAAATAAAACAAAGGGATAGAACAATTAATGGAATCAAAATCAAATTATTAGAAATATCATGTTAGGAAACCACATATCACTAGAGTTTATATTAGGAAAGAATGCAAAGAGGCAATCAAGAGAATCAAATGCTAAATGTAACAGATTGCATAAGAGGCAATCAAGGGATTTAGTAGGGAAAGTTGACCTGTGTGACTATAAGAAAGGGGATAAGAAGAGAGAGGAAGGGAAAAAATAAGTAGAGGGCAGTGAGGGAGAGCATAGGGTCTGTCTAATATGATGTGTTATCTTTTTTAGTCTTTATCATTCATTGTAAGTCTACCCACCGGTGACCATATTGTTACTACTAGTATTTTCAGAAGAATAATTCAAGTAGATTAATCTCATTTTAAGTGTTTTGTTCCAGTTTCTAACAATTGGTACCAAAGTGTTTCACCAGGTCTCCTCTCAGCCGCAAATAAGCAGCATAGGAGGTGACACCGGCATTGCAATGTTTGTTCGGAACTAGTAAAAGGGTAAGTACATAGCTAGCTCACACGGGTGCCGAGTCAGCAGAGTGTAGTGGGATGTCAATATCCAATTGGAAGGTATGAGAGTTGGGCTTCACATTGGAAGTATGGGACTGTGGGGTTTATAAGGCCTTCTCTAACTATGATGGCTAGCTTTCATGATTCTGCCATGGGAGGGCATCTGGGCTTTTTCAAAACTTATAAGGGATTACTGGGTTGTTTTTATCTGAAAGCATGGAAAAGGTAATACAAAATTATGTGGCAGGTTGTGACACCCGCCAAAGAAATAAGTGCCAAGCCCTATGTCCTCCTGGGTTACTACAACCACTACTAGTACCAATTCAAGTTTAGACAGACATTTTATGGATTTCATTGGAGGGTTAACTAGGGCCAAGGGAGTGGACAGTGAACACTATTATGGCTATAGTGGAAAAAATTGCTATATGCCCATTTTGTGGCTTTAAGTCACCCTTACATGGCAAAAGGAAGTGGTTCGAGCATTTATTAAAGAAGCTGTCAAATTGCACAGCTACCCATCATCAAGTCTATAACAGAGACAGGGTCTTTCTCAGCTAAATTCGGACTGAGTTATTCAAGATGGCAGGTACCAAACTCAAATTTAGTTCCTCTTACCACCCTCAGTCTGATGCCTAAACTAAGGTTGTCAATAGATGCCTAGAGATGTATTTGCAATGTTAACAGGTTCAAAGCCTAAGCAGTGGCCCAAATGGCTCAGGTGGGCTGAGTATTTTTATAACACAAATTATCATAGCACCACATAGCATACTTCTTTTGAAGCCTTGTATGGTAGGGACCCTCCTACACTATTAAGAAGTCGCACAACTCCATCAACTAATGAGGAGGTTAACCATTTAATTGCAGAACAGAGATTGCAGATTTGTAAAGTAATGGTACAGGAAATGGTATTTGACTGATTGTGGAGAACAAGGAGTCATGGCCAAAACCGGTTATCCAAGTCAGTAAGAAACTAAGAATAGATCAGCAACCACTAAAGCAACAATACTAGGAATTCCATCTTTGGAGAGGCCAGAAGTAGAGGGAATAGGCTTCCACCTTCAGCAACTGGGAAGATAGCGGTACCATTGCATCCAGATAAAAAAACAAAGAGAGATCCTTGTCTGTCCTACAGTTAAGTCTGAAACCATTGAAGCTAAAATGGAAGGTAAACTTATATTGGTTGATTTTGAGCATTGGATAGACTTGAGGAATTTCAAAAATCTTCCTTTTCCACGGACAAAGACAACAGCAATTCTTGGAGAAATTGGAGAGACAACTTTGTCAACACAACAAATTTCTCAAGAGTATCGTAATACCTTCCTTTGGTTGGACAGCTAGTTGAAAATCATGTTTGTCAATAGCAAACCGAAAACGAGTTGCATTCACAGTCCATAATCCCAAATAATGGGTGACACCATTGAAGAAGAGTTGCATACGACACCATTTCAACCTCAAATCTTTTTGGTATTTGGATTAAGTCCACCAACCCATTTCAGGTTGGGCTTGTCACAATGAAATGCAGTTTGGAATTGACTAGGAAGGTAGTGAGGAGGACGCAAAGCTTTGGAATGGTCCTGATTAAGGTATTTGGGAGGACACAAAGCTATGGAATGGGCCTGACGCCTGAGTATGTTGGGTCAGACCAATTGAATGAATCAACAGATTTTGGGTTGGGTCTGGCTGTGATGTGACCTCAAATCCTTTAAACTTTGTTGCTCCAACTTATTCGCAAGTTTCGGCTTTGTACATAGTAACAACAACAGAGCTAAAGGATGTCAACAGAGGATTGAAACTGGCGAAGACAGACGGAACACAAGCATCAGACCAGAGATGCCAACCAAAAAAAGGTGGAAATCAGGAACCCACTTGGTGCAATTTCTGCCAACGCCTCAAATTCCATTATTGCCTTATTTATGTTATCTCATCTTCACAAATCTGTTGTCCATTTTCTGTGCTGATAAGTTCACATGCCTTTACTCCATCGAGTTCCGTATTATGACTGTGCTGGAAGATGCTGTGAAGATTGCCAAGGCTATTAATCATCCACCACGGTTGTAGGATGGTTCAATCAGTGACGCAATGAAAGTAGCAATGCTGATAGACATCAAGGACCAAGAGCCAATGATGAGAAGGATGTTGATAGCTACTGACTTTTATGTAGATGAGGTGGTTGTCATGTTCCATAAGCTTTTAGAGAAGAAATTGGATGGAGATTGTTGTTTGGAAATTGAGGAATTGTGGTATTTGGATGCACCTAATGTCTCGCATTTTCTAAAAACTAGGGTTGCCAGACACATGTTATGCAAAGGCTTGCATGTGTTTTGTCTGAAGAATTTCATAAAAAATTGGTGATATTGGGTACTAGCAAGGAATCAGTGATCATTCAATGATCTATCAATGTGATAATCTTGAGCAGAAGTCCTTGGGTAAGGATCACATTTATGTGTTCACCATTGTTGTTTCATCATCTTACATAAGTGACATTATGGTAGCAGACAAGATCAGTTTCTTGAAGTTACTTTAAGAAACCAAATGGCTGTCTCGAACATTATTGTAGAGCAATAGGATGAATTACTTTTTGGTTTGATTGCAAGAGTCGGTGACCATGGGATAAGGGGGCTTCGGATAGAAGTCTTGGTTTGTAATAGTATCGCTATAACCAAGCAAGAGGTTTTCCAAGTCCCAATTCAATGGACCACTTTACCTATCTTGAAAACAACTTAGGAAAAGATAGTCGTTACCCAAAAGCAATCTTTTGAGCTAAGCAGCGGGTATTGAAAGGACCCTAGGTCCTAATGCTATGGTGATAGGACCTGGTTTAGATTATGGGCCAAGACGTTTTCTTATTTCATTTAACTGTGTTCTCTTCCAATTTCTAACAGATTATGTAACTCTCATTTCTCTTATGCTTTAGGGCAAATTGTCTAAGTACAAAGCATATAACAAAAAATATAAAGGACATAAATTCATTAAATATCAAGGAAATTGGGAAATTTTCTCTAACTTGCACTTGTTTAGTTGTTTCATTTTTACGAAGCCTCTTTACAGAAAAAACAACCAAGCTTTAGTATTCCACTAGAAGGTGAATTACATGCATCAGTTGATGCCATTGAGCTCTATCTAGAACCAAATGTTCAACGTACTATTTACAATAAGGTCTTATTAGTGGTTTGTCCCTAATTTTCAACCGTCTTTCTCGACCCATTTTCATCAAAATATCTTCAATTTGAGGTTTCTCCACTTTTCTCACTAGAACCACAAGCAAATCACCTTAGTTGAGTTTCTGGATCTTCTCTTCTACACATTATAACCCAAGTTTTTCCTGAAAGCATGATGCATCCATTCCTAATCCCCCCAGCCCCCCCTCATATTGACACTCCATTTCCCAGTATTTACCACAACAATGTTGTAATCATAAGAAATAATTCAGAAGCATATATTGAAAGTTGATACACGGACTCGAAGAAATGATGTTTCAACAAGGGTGTAATCATAAAAATAATTCAAAAGCATATATTGAAAGCCGATACATGGACTAGAAGATATGATGTTTCAACTAAGAGACAATAAATTAATAGAGTATTATTGACGCATAAGAGAAAGATTCACTGAACAAAGCGATCTATGAATGTATAAATCCCCTTTCACAATGTGAATGGCAGAAATACTAAAATTAACCTCTCATACACTCGTGAAACTAAAGCATTCCAAGCACATATTTTACACATCAACCTTTCATGACATGACCATGCAGGCAGATCAAAGAGTAAGGATCCTAGTATCCTACCATGTGGAGTCTGGTGAGGGTCAGTGTTACATGGGTACTTGAGATAGAAAGAAAAATCATTTATTGAATGAAGGAAAAAATTAGGGATTATTGAATGAAGAACAAAATCTCAGTTCTGTACGCAATATGAGTGCAAACTGAGGATGATACAAAATAGTCGATACCAAGAAATTAGAGACTCTGGACTCACCAAACTGTCTTACAATTCTCAGCCAGAAGACAGTTAATTCTCCCACCACCCAGTACCTATGTTAATACCCTTAACTGACCATAACAATCCTCCTAACCAACCCCAACTAACTTCTGTTTACAATTGGTCCACTCCCTTTTCTTCCTAAAATAGACCTGTTTAACTATAGGTCTGCTCTCACAGTCACACTGTACAAATCTTACCTTTTCCCAACATAAACAATAAATGAAATTTCGAAAACAAAAATAAAGCATCATTTAACAGCAGAGTATTGAATTTAAAACAAGCTCACAATATTGGATTTCACAAGGGGTATATTTTAGAAGATAAAGTACAATCACTGTTGGAAAATCAACGATTGAGATTTTAATAACTTAACAATTTGTTATACATGGGCATGTATTTTATCACAAGTTGTTATACTTTTTCACTTTAAGCATCCAAATCCCAAAATATTACCACTTGATGCTACTGCAAACCAGAAAACACTTACCTTCTTTGTCCCATATCTGCAGAGGTTTACTCCTATATAAAATGAAAACCAATGATAAATTTCAGTACCTTCATCACAGCAAACATGAGAAACAGAACTGTGAAAAAAAATGCCAAAATGCAACAAACCCGAGGCTGTATAAGATGGAAAGAAATCCAGATTGGAATGTGTTCTTGAACATCTTCCGCACCACCAAAACCCACAACACAACGATACCAAATTTTCAAACCTAAATTAAAAAAAATTGAAAAGAAAAAACACATGACAAAAAATTAACATACAATTCCACACACAACAATCTAAACGAAATAGATTCGGATTCAGGAAAGCAAAGAGAGAACGAAAAAGAGAGTAATCGAAAATTACAAGGCGTGCGAGAGAGACGATCGAAAGCGAAGTAGCAATGTAAAACCCTAAACAGGAATTGTGCTGTTGAGGAGCAGTGAAAGTAAAGGATAAAGGAACACAACAAAATAACGGTAACAATTGAGAATTGGTACTTACAAATTGGAGCACAAAAAAGCTTCAAGGATTTGCTCGTCGAGAGATTGCAGAACCACAAACAACTTCAATTTATAAATATTTAAATAAATATTAAATTAAAAGTTTATTACAAACATAAAAGGTTTTTTCGTTTTGAATTTAATTAAGATGCACTATAGCTTAAAGATTTTTGAATAAATAATTTTAAGCATGGAAGTTTATTGAATTTTATAAAAATTTCTTTTTAAAATTACAGTAAGAATGATTTTTATTAGTGAACCGTATAAAAATTTTTATACTATTAAATTTAAAATTTTTATATTGAAAAGAGTCTATTGATGATTAATATTTGTAATTTTTGGTCCTTAAAAAATGTTTAATTTTTTGTGTAAATATATTTTCTATTATAATTGGCCTTCTACTATTAGAATCTTTCTTATTACCTACAGATTTTCGTACGAATTTGTTTAAAATTCTGTAGGAATCATGCTTCATGCAAAATCTGTAGGTAATTCCTTTGTGGACAACATGTTTCTTATGAATTTTGAAATTTGCAAGAAATTTTTATGCAGAAAAAATTTGTGGGAATTTTTCTTGCGGATTTCAAATTCGCAAGTAACTTTCCTACAAATTTAAAATTTACAGAAATTTTTGTAGGTAATTTTCCTACGGATTTCAAATTTGCAGGTAACTTTCCTAAGAATTTAAAATCCGTAAGAAATTTTGTAAGTAATTTTCCTGTAAATTTTAAAAAGAATAATATAACAAATAATTTTCAAATCTTTCAAACTATTTATAATTTATTGCTTATTTACTATAGAAAGTTTTAATATTAATATTCTTTTTAATAATAATTTTCATTTAATTATAAAATATTAATAAATTTTAAATTATATTATTATTATTATTATATATAATAAGGAAGAAGTCCTGTCAAATAGAAAATTTTTCTTTTAACCATTTTTCAATTGTTAATACGATATATAAGGACTGCTACTACAAAACGTACTACATATTTGATTGTGATATGTGTGTGTACATACATATACATATATGTATGTATACATACATATTTGACAGGACTTTTTCCTATACCTATGAATTTCATTAGACCCAAAAATGATACATTCGAAGAATCATCTGAGTCTTCCAATATCAATAGGTTGATTGTTGCGCTCTTGTATCTTCCAAAAGGAAAAAAGATCTCTGAGATCTCTTTCCTAGATTCAAAAGAAAGTACTCGAGTTTTCCCAATAACTAAAAAGTATATCATGCTTGAATCTAACTGGGCTTCGCAGTGGTGGAGGAACTAGATAGGAAAAAAGAAGGTTTCCATCCAATGTACAAACTATTTTCGGTACTAGTTATCTAGTTGTTCAATTAAATACTATAATTTAGTCAAGTTTCATATAATAATTCTTCGCCATTATACAATAGTGGTAAGCAAAAAAGCCTGGCCTACCTAAAACCTAATCTATCCAAGCACAAAATGAAAAATTAGATGGTCAAAAAAAGGTTAACGAGTTAAAAGAATGGTTTTGTTCGGTTTCATTTCATTGGGCTCGGTTTTAAATTTCTTCACCAACCAAATAGGTGAGTATTTTTAAGGAAATAACCCTACATATAAAATGCTAACGTAATGTGGTACTTTTCATTTTAACCTAGTGTTGCACAACATCTCTTGCCTTGCCTTGCCTCTCTTCTCACCTTGTGTAACACTCGTTCACATTAGACACAACTCATATTTATTTAATTACTTGTTTAGTTATTTAATTTTAAGTTAGCAAAATACAAGAAAATTTTTCGCGTCTTATTTTACATTCGATGGTAAAAAAAACTGTAAGTAATGTTGGAACCAAAGACGTAGAAGCGTTTAAACCCTCAATGTTTTGAAGATAACAAAGCTTATTAATGTTTATATTAGTGTGTATAAACTAACCCTATCAGAGCGAAAGACGAAGACTCGCAAAGAAGGACCGTCCAGTTGATGCAACAATGACCGTCCAGTGGACACTTTAAAGACTATCCAGTAAGACGCGATCAAAGACCATCTAGATGAACAGATCGAAGGCGATCGTCTAAATCTCGAGTATTCATATATTCAAACAACTGAGTTTTTCATTATGAACATCAATCATGTCTATCCGCCTTGAAACCTACACAGTACCACTCCAATGAGCTAACGTTCAAAACAGTTTGAAACATCAACATCAAGTCAGTACAAAAGCACAGTAGAATGGGTAAAGCAAGTCAACTTATCAAGCCGACAAGACAAATGAAGAAAGTTCAGAAGAACAGACTGTCAGCGCAGCCCTAAAACTTCTATTGTAGTGCAAGTTTTCAACTGCCACGCCTGACTTTTTTGAAAGGATAGTCTGCATGCGCCTCATCACGTGAAGAGACAAGATATCTGTAACGGATCTCTTTCCTGAAGATCGTATATATACGCGCATCAACAAAAAGCAAAATAGAGAACTGAGATAGGTGGATTTTTGTTTAAAACAATAACATATACTTTCTTTTGTGATATTCTGTCAAGAGCGTCCAGTGGACGATAGTCATTTTGTTTGTAATAATTCTTAAAGTGATCCTAAGTCTAAGTTTTAAAATCCTCACTACGTGAGTCGATCTTTCCTCAAAAATATTTTTTGAGCGTTGTGAAAGCCTAGAGAGGCTTAGTGTAAAAAGAATACTTAGGTTAAGCAATCTAGGTAGATTGCGTTATAAAGCCTGAAGAGGCTACGAACAATACTTGTAACCAAAGATTGGTTAGTAGAAACCTTTTGGGTGAAGGGACTGGACGTAGCTTAGGTTGAGTGAACCAGTATAAAGCTTTCTGTGTTTTCTTCTCTCTATCCTTACGCTTAAAAACGTTTTGTTTAGACTGATCTACCTTTTTCGAAAAGTTTTTTTTTAAACTCACAATTCAACCCTCCCCCCCCCCCTTCTTGTGCACTTTTTCTTATTTCAAGTAAGACAAAATTTGGAAATAAGAGTAAAGGATAAAGGAAATGAGACATATCATATAATCAACATCAAAACCAAATACATATAGGTTTCTGAAATACATCTGAAGCTGAATAAATCTGAAATTAAGACTAAATGGAAATACAACTGAAATAATGAAATACAGGAAAATAAAAAAAGTACATCAAAAGACATTAGCCACCTCATCTATATATAAATCAAAAAAATAATATCATAGTCAGAGTAGTATCTATAAATCTACTCCTAGCCCCTGTATACAAAAAAAAGTACTATCCTTGGACTATCAATCCTCATTTGTCTAGGTCTACTTGAAGTCATTATAAGCTAAAAATATATTTTCACTCTATATAAATTAAAATTTTGAATGAGAGTATTTTTAGTTATTATTTTTTTACAAGAGTTTTAGCTGTCAATATTTAACTAGAACGTTTTAAGGGATTTTAACCTCTCATCTCTTTCCATATCTTTAATTTTAAATTAAATTTTAATATTTTTTAAAACAAATTATCAATAATTAAAATAACATTGAATCACAATGTAAATTATTTATTATAAATTTAAAATATAATTTATATGTTTAAAAATATTTATTTATCATGAATTTTAATTATTATATAATCTATATATTTAAAAGCATTTATTTATTGTAATTTTAAGTAATATAAAATCAATAGGCTTAATTGCACTTTCTGCTGCCAAAGTTTCATCATTTTACAAATTTTGTCACTGTGTTTTTTTTCTCACTTTTTTTCACCTTATTTTTGAAATCTTGCGAATTTTACCCAATCATCAACTGTTTATTAAATAAAAATTAGTCAGATTTGGCAAAATTCACAAGATTTCAAAAATAAGGTGGCAAAATGCGAGAGAAAAAAAATATGGTGGCAAAATTTGTAAAATGATAAAACTTGGGTGACACAAGGTATAATTAAGCCAAATTAATATTTATTCCGTGCAATGTACAAATTAAGATACTAGTATAAGCATATGAGAGAAAGGATTTATCGAGACAAAAATGATTTTACAGTAAATAATTTTGCATTTATTGAGGCAAATATGATTAAACTGCTTGCGGATTGTGCTAGCATTTATTAAAATATTATTATTAATTTTTTGCAGATTTAAATTTCCAAGAAAATTTGCGAGAAATATAATTTTTTGCAGAAAATTTCCAGCAAATTATATTCCGCAAAAGAAAATCATGTAATAAATATATTAGCAACAAAATTCATAGGAAAATTTTGCAAAAAAAATCTGCCAAAAAAATCACACATTTCTAGTAGTGCACCCTAACATCTACATCTAACCCCTTCCTTATCCATCAAGCTAGATTTTGGGTCACGTTTAATGCAATACAAAGACATTAAATTCCACAAAATGCAATTTCAAATTACTGTAATAAGAATGTATCAGTTCTTTCCTAAAAAAGAAAAGGAATGTATTGGATCTTGCATGGTATCATATTGAAAACCTTATGCCTGAACTTATCTTGCTTTCTACATAGTTAATAGTTTCCTATGATGTTGATTGAGTTTCTTTGTTGCCTATTTTCACCTTCGCTTGCTCAATGTACTTAAGCTACTGTTCCACACACCTATATTTCCGTTAATAGCATTTGTGTTGTAGAAGGTAACAAACGAAGAATAGAAGGATCAAGGATTGAAAAATCAAAGTTGAGTCATTTGTTTTATATGACAGCGAAATAAAGAAAGAAGTTGTGAAAAAAAAAAAAAAGGAGCCTTTTGTGAAAAGGCAAAAGTAAATGTGGATGGAGAAAGAAAAGATGAAATTAACACTAAAGAAATAAGTTTTCCTACTTAAGAAAAGATAAAGAGAAATGTTAGTAATACATTCTTTCTAATACACAGTTTTATTTTTAACTGAAATTTGTTGAAAGTTATAAAATTATATGAGTTTCACTTTTTATTTAATAAACTTCATTCATAATTTTGTAGTTTTCAATAGATTTTAACTAATAAAAGTGAATGTTAAGAAAAGTGTGTTAGAGAATGTACCGTTGCTTGCACTCCTCAAAGATTAAAAAAAGTCACAAAAAAATGAAAAATATGAACAAATAAATCCCCACAAATAAACAAAAGCACAAAACATCACTTATAAACAAATGCCATATAATTAACATATTAGTCAATTTTATTATATCTATTAATTAGCTTATTTTCAATGGATGTAGCACAAATACATAAAACATGTTATATATTGTTAAGTGACATATATATTGATGATTTAGGAGTGTTCAAGGATCGAGTTGGAGAGAAACTAATCAAACATGATATATCTTGATCAGATCATTTTAGATTCAAACTCAATGTGGTTATTTCCTTATTGATGACAGATGCCCAGTTAAATCATAATGGAGTATAAAAATAGAACTAATGAATGCATACCTAATATATGGGCCTGTTTGGATACGTATTAAAATATCTTTTGAAAGCTTATCTTTTGGAATAAGCACTTTGTTATGTAAAAAGTGATGTTTGGATGTATATTTTTTTTTCAGCTTTTAAAAAAGTTAAAACTTTCAGTAGAACTTATGGTGAAGCTAAAATTTTCAGCTTCTCAAATAATTATCATTTTGAATAAGCACTTAAGAATGTATTATCCAAACACAATATTAGCTTATTTAAAAAGATCTTTTCATTACAAAACTTCTAAATAAGCTCTTTTTCTATAAGTTTTTTTAGAAAAGCTCATCCAAACAGGCCTTATGTCTATTTGTTTGATTATCTATGATTTGTTTCTCTTTCTCTATATATATACACATAGTAAAGTCTTGTAATATATTATTAATTTTGAAAAAAATTATACATTTTTAAAGAAAAAATGTAATTTGCCCTTTAATGTTTGAATCACATGCAAATTACTCCTGCATGTTTAAATATCTGCAAATCACTCCCTAATGTTTGCAAATAGTTCAAAAAGAAAAATCCTTTTTTTAATTAGAAAATCGATTAATAGTATATGAAAATAGGACACAGGTTGCACATGAATATATAAGACTAAAGATATGTAGCTTTATAAACAAAATCTTTAATTGCATAAAGGAAAATAATCTCTTATTATGGTTTTTCTTCCATCGAATCTAATTGCTTCCCCACCATCGCTAATATGTCCAAAGGGTCATGAGGGTGCATATTAGGTATGTGGATTAGGTTTAACCTAATGGCCTATGCATAATGGCAGTCAATACGGGTTTAAATCTCAAGTTTAAGGCATGAACCTTCTCCAAGAGGGAGGGAATGCTAGGCCCAAAAGGTTGTTAGGATGGGTGTTAGGGGTTAATAGATTGGGTTCAACTTGATGGCACATGCCCAATGGCTTAAGTAAGGAAGGCCTACTCCTGTTGTAGGGTGTTATATTAAAAATTGCATAGCTGCTAACAACTTAAACCTTTTGCATAGTGATAAGCGCTCTTAGTTATATTAATTGCTAGTTTATAAGAGGCAAAAATCTAGCTATTGTTAATGATGGAAAATTTTGTATATATTCATTAATAAAATCACATTATATTTAACTAATTAGTAACAAAATAACATAGGTAAACTCTTTTCCAAGATAGTTTGCCATGTCCTTATATGTAGGGATGGAATAGAGGAATGACGTGAGCATATTGCAATGTATATGGCACATGTGGGAAGTCATGGGACTTGAGTTTCACATTGGAAGTATATGAATCTAGTGTAGAATTTATAAGGTCTATCTCAGACTACAATGGACAACTTTTGTAGTGTGGTTCTCTTAAGGTTATCAATTAATATTAAATCTTTTTATGATGTCTCTTAATTGCAAACAATCTTTCTATCATTAACATTATAGTGTTCACTTGGGACTAGTGCATAGCCAGTCCAACCTATAGGGGGTTGAGGCTGTAGAGCATGGTGGGATGTGAGGATTCAATGCAAGGTATGAGACTTAAATCCCATATTGGAAATATGAGATATTCTAGAGTGGGGTTTTTATGGCTTTGAGATCTTTGGTTATAATGACTAACTTTTTGCGATAAGGTTTTCTCAAGGTTCTTATATCATCTTCCCTTTATTCACTTGGTAGAATTTCCCTATTATTCTAAGAATTTCACTATTGAAAAAGAAACTATTTACTAACTAGTAAGCTCATGCAAAAAGCATGTTATACTTAAGAAAATCACCTTACTCTAATATGATATCTGTCATTGTAAGTCCATAAGCCACAAATATTGCATCCTCTCTCTACTCTTTTCTTGTGATTTTTATAAGCTTTTAGGATTTATAATATTTAAAATATGAGGAATAATTGATTATTCAAAGTGAAAAATGATTATTAAACCTTTCAAAATAAGATTTGGATGGTTTTAGGCTTAATTAATAATTAATAATCCATAATTATTAATTGATTACGTAACAAATAAAGAACATTAAGCTTTGACTTCAGTATCTATTTGTGATAATTTATTATTGTAAGCTAATACTTGGTTTAGTCAAGTTTATTGATATAAATAATTGATTATTCATTCTAAAAATTAATTGTTAAGAATCCTCAATAAATAACCGACTTGTCATTGGTCCAAGTGGGACTGGACTCAAATCCCTTAAGCAAAGTCTCATATTCGAATCTTGTGGATGGAAAAAAAAATGATTGGGAGGGGACATTCCACTAAAGGTGACTAGTTAAGTTTTCTAGCAGAAATTAGTCATCAACAAAGCAAGTGAATACTTTACACCTATAACACAATTACCAAAAACAATTCTCAATAAATAACAGATTATTGGTTCTCAATAATCAATTATTTAACCCCAAATAAAAAGCTTATATATATATATATATATATATACCACATGTATCTTTCACTAGAGGCAATCTTGCTCGAGCTGGATAGGATTATTATTGTAACACCCCTACTTTTGTATATTAAATTATTTTGTATGTTTAAAAATTGTTTCAAGTCATCAATGTATTTAGAACAATTAATAATAATTTTAGAAATTTTTCTAAAATTTATTGAGATAATTTTTGTAAAAAGGTAAAAATACCCCTAGTTGACTGTCGGAAACCAACCAGAGACTTTTTGACCTTAAAATATTTTGAAAATTTTATATATTTGGCAATACAATTTTGAAAAATCGGAAAGGAATTTTGAAATTCTGACTCCCCACCATTTTGCTCAAAATTTCAAGAGCTATTTAATCGTGATTTTTAATAATTTTTCCGAGCCGGAGCCCGGAGAAATTAGAAAATGACAATTTTGTCCCTATTTCTCAACATTAAGAACTGACATGAGGAAAAGATTCAATTGAGATTAAAATGTCAATTTGAGCTTGGAATTATGTCATATATATTAAAATATAATTTTGGGAATTTTGGGAAATTTCTGGAATTTATGTGTAAAATGACCAAAATGCCCCTACGTGTCTAATAAGCCAGCCAGTACTGGTTTGACATTCAAAAAGGGTGAAAATGGTCATTTTAGTTTAATTATGGTTAAAATATTTAATTTTAGAATTTTGATAAAAATTTTGGTATTTATTGAATTAAAATGGATTTTCTATGAATTTTCTAGCTTAAAAATACAAAATAAATACATATAATTTGAAATAAATTAATAAAAATTAAAATTTATTATTAGAAATTTATTTTTGATGAAAATTAATGTATTTGTCTAGTTTTGCATTAAAATACATTATGTTGATATTAAAAGCTAATTTTTCAAGTTTAGGCGTTTTTGTCGGTACCGGTTAATTCACCTACAGATAAATTTTGACACATGGAGGCTTGGGACAGCTGGTGGAGCACGTCCCCAACCCTAAAATAGGTGATTCACCACCTATTTGAGATATGTGTCCCTAAATTGGATTAAAAATAAATAAAAATTGGATTTATGACATAATAGTGACATAATGGATGATGTAAATCTTTGGACACCTAACCCCCCTCCTTCTTCTATAAATAGGCCTCAAAGTTTTCAGATTTTCACTCATCCTTTCCTCTCCCAAGCTAGAGAGCTTCTCTTTCTAAAGTTTTCTCTCTCTAAAATATTTTTTTATCTAGTTTTTATGTTAAAATTTTGCTAGTTTTCAACTAGTAGAATTTCTCCTCCTAGAAGCTTTGCACCAACAATTCCATCCTCTTCATCAACTATCTTAGAGGTAATGGGGGGAGTGGGGTTGGTTCTAAATTACTGTCACTTTGCATGTTGGTAGAAAGGGTAAGTTAAACTTTAATTTTTACTAAGTTGTTACTCTGCCCAAATTTAAATTATTAAATCATGATTATTAAATTGTTACTCTGCTCAAATTTAAATTATTAAATTTTACTTGCTAAGTTGTTACTCTGTTCAATTTTAGAAAATAAAAATACATTTACTAAGCTGTTACTCTGCTCAAATTTAGAAAATCAAAATGCATTTATTTAGTTGTTATTCTGCCAAAATTTTAGTAATTATACTGTAATTGTTATATCGTTATTCTGTTAAAATTTTGGTATAGCGCAATTTCTACAAAATAAGGCAGAAATATTGATTATACTGGTGCTCAAATTAAATAAGACCAGGGAAACCTCTGTTTGAGAAATTAGGAAGTGATAAATTAGTGAGTAATGTAAAGCAAGTGACATGCAGTGGCATGACACCCTGCTAGGGAAGCCACAGTTTGGTATGCTGAGAAATGAAAGGCAGGGACCCACTTGCGGAGATATTGGGGGTAGGCATCGAGTGGTGAAAGTCCCAATGGCCAGGATAGCGCCCTTGAACCGGGATATTCACCTGACCAAACTCGATAACCCCAACAACTGCTCAGCATTTCAAGATTGGTTTGAGAGTATACCTCTATAAATGGATACCCTAAATTATTATTTTGTTCCTTAATAATGACGAGGACTGTACCATGTGATGATGTTGAGAGAGGTATATGTACTCCCAGTCACTTCCCAGGTTCTATTAAGAACTATTACCTACTAATGGGAAGTATGGATCCATACCTAGTCAAGGGTAGTCGGATACAACTTAGAATGAACCTTAGGATCTCTTGTGTTGTCAGTTGTATTTTATCTTTGTTTTATGGTAGATTCCCTACCACACATGTAAAAGTGATTTTAGAACAAAACACCTCACTCTATTATTTTCTTTTGTGTATGATTGGTCGTGATTATTGAAGACGACATTAACGCTCCGTGATGCTGAGTACGAGATAGAGAACATCTCAACGGGGGAGGACCTGAAGACCTATAGTATTTTCTTTTTGTATAAGGGATAGGGTAGATAAATACTGCTCTGTATAGGATCTCTTTTGATGTATATAGTGGGCTAGGTAGTATATGTATTTCGATGTACTTTTGTTTTCGGACTGTTATGTATTACTCAAACCATGATGTACAGTTTTATGAAATATATGTATATATCTTTCATATTTTATTACCATTTCCAAATTCTGTTAAGTTTGGAATTTCTTTTAAAACTGGAAAAATTTTACACACATTTTTATTTACTTAAACTTAATAACTAAATTAATATGAATTATATTTAAAATTAAATGGGTGTTACAATTATGGGCGACAAAACTCTCTTTTCAAATATTTAACGTAGTTGCATATTCAAAATTCGAATTCAAAACTAGTGGTTAAATTAGAACAACCTCACACTAATTGATCTATATGCTATGTGGTCAACCTTTTAAGTTTATGACACATTTCAAAAATTCATTATTAGGATTCAATAATTAATCATTATAGTACATTTTTCTATTTTTACAATTGATTATTGATGTTTAAGTATTAGTTTCACGCTCTCAAGCATTTGTTCACATGGTCTTGAAAGTGATTAATTAATCAAATTGTCAAGCTATATTTGTTTAATATAACATAACATAGTCGAGGTTGACTATGACATGAATATTAAACATGCCCACCCTTGTGATGTTCATCCAAATGTACTACATTATCGTGACGGCTGGTACTTGAGGCATTTATTTCTACTCTTTGCTGAAAGTGTCAAATAAGATGATAATGAAAATTAAAAATTTCAAATGATAGAATAACAAATTTGTGAGCACTTTCAACTACAACAAGCCATAGAAAAACCCACAATGGGTATCTAAGAGCATAAATAGATGATGCAAAATGATTTATTTCACAACCTTAATCTTGAATGCTTGCCATAAGCATAATAAATTTCCCTTTTCAACTTGTGGCATAAAATTTTTCTTTGGAATAGTAATACATCTTTTATTAAGATTTGACTTAATTAAGGCCCCATTTGGGGTGGTCGCGAGTTTTTGATTTTTGGTTTTCAAATGCAATTTTCAAAACAAAACGTGTTTGGCTAAAATGGAGTTGAAATGGTTTTTAACTCAATTTCAAAACACTTTTATATTCATTTTCAAAACAAAGAAAAAAGGATTTGTGAATTTGGTTTTTTAAAAAAAATACACATCATTATATTTGACAATAGCTTTTCTTGCCACCACCACCACCGCCATTGTCACCACCACTATCACCACCACCACTATTGTTGCCACCATCTTTGCAGCCACCATCACCACCACCACCACTGCTACTACCACCACTAGCATCGCCACCACCATCATTGCTGCCACACCTACCACCCATTACTGTTGCCACAAACTACCATGGCCACCAGCATCGCCTCCACCACTACAAGCTTCATCACCACTACCATCATCATCACTACCACCACGGCCATGATCACGACCACCAGTGTTGTTGCCATCACCATAGGCAATGTCACCACCACCACTAACTCTGCCACCACCATCACCAATGGCACCGCCACGATCATTACAACCACCGCCGTCGGCACCACCACAACCATCACCGTTGACATTACCACCGCCACCACCATCATTGTTGTCATCATCACTACCACTGTCATCACCACACAAACATATTCTTAAACTAATTTTAACAGAATAAGAAATTTCAAAGTGAGTTTATTTTGAAACCAAAAATTAGAAAAAAAAACTAAAACTAATTTTTAAAAACTAAAAACTGGTTGTAGTTTTTGAAAATTTCAAAACTCACAACAAAAAACCACCCCAAACGGGCCTTAAGTTTTTTGTTTGCAAAAAATTGAGGAATTTTCTATTTGAAACGGGAAACTCGTGATATTTAGCAGGGACAAGTATAAAACTTGTGATATTTAGAGGGAACATAATAACCACTCATGATATTTAGAAGAATCAAATGAGAAATGAGAATTATAGAGAGATTAGTAAAGATTTTTTTTTTTGTTATGAAAAACTCATTTGAAAACAATTTTTTAAAAAAAGGGACCAACCAAGAAAATCATAAATTTTTGCTAGACTAAAAGATTAATTAAGTCACAAGATTTTAGACATTTATGGTCACACACACACACATATGTATATCTTGATAAGTTGTAGGTTTGTACATTTAACTAAATAATTGTTTTCTATTAGAAGAGAGTTCTAACCATGGAGCAAAGGTCACTCTTAAACTATTGAGATTAATCTATCTAGATATTGTACATATGTGTGTATGTATGTAGAGAAAGAGAGAGTGCATCCCTAAATGCATGTGTAAGTTTTGAACATTTTCGCTACTTAGTAATTTTTTGTGGAATGAAAAATGAACCAATTGAATCATTTAATCATATGATATTATCTTAATTATATATACATGTGTGTGTGTGTGTGTGTGCTTAAATATTTTTTTAGTTTTTCAAATTTGGGACGAATTTGCTTTTGGTCCTTCAAGTCTAATAGTAATTTTTTTAGTTCTCTAATTTGAAAATACTTCACTTTTGGTCCCTGGTCCTTATTTTATGATCTTTTTTAGTTCTTACTAAGGATTAAAAGTGAGTTATTTTTAAATTAAAAGAACCAAAAGCAAACTTGACCTAAATTTAAGAGATAAAAAAATTAATTAAGCACACACACACACACACACACACACACATATATATATATCAAATTTAGATAATTTAGAATTTATAAATATTTATTTATATTTTAAATTATAAATTACATATGTTAAAATAAAGTAGTATGTACGTTGAAATATAAAATAATTTTTTAATTGTATTAAATTTTAAGATTTGACTTGCATCTTGAGAACTTCTCAAGATGATAATTGAATTGATAAAACTTATCATTTCTACAAAGTTATTATAGATGCAAAATTCCCATGACTTACACTCGGTGTAAATAAAGCTATAACATCCTTACCATTAAAAGTAAAATAATTTTAACCCAAGAGAGATGAATAATAATATGAAAAAATAATTAGAATCTAATATATACTTACGTGTGTGAATTTCTTGAAAAAGTAAAAACTCTTCTCAAGGAAGGCTATTGATAAGAAAACTAAATGCAAATGAAGTGTCACACTTGGAGTAGGGATGACAATGGGTAGGGTCTGGGTATAGTACCCGTTCTCATATATGTGTTTGAAAAAAATATTCGTACCCACCCTTATACTTGTGCAGGTAATAACTTTAGTCCCCATCCCCATACTCGCTACCTATATATTCATACCCATACCTGCTATTCGCACTTTACTTATGTGTAAAATAAATAAATTAATAAAAAAATGTTAATTAAAAAAATTGCTACAACTAAATTAAAAATTCACTTTTATATCACTTAAACATAACATTAAATCATCCAAACATAACATTAAAAGCATTCAAACATAATATTAAATCAATCAAACATAACATTAAAAGCATCCAAACATAATATTAAATCATTCAAACATAAATTATAACCAAACAGCGTTATAAACATAATCATTCTTAAATGTAATGTTCTAATTATTTAATATAATTATTAGAAACTTGGACATCATGTGTTGGTATTCTTCAAGACCGACCAAAAAATAGGACATTGACACTAATTATCTTATAATTATTTTGCCTATAATGAATAGTTACAGATTGTGGACAATTAGTGTATGGATACCCAAAGTTGCACACACAGACCCAAAGTTGAAACTTGTATATACCACAAATATAGCAAATAATACAATGGTTTCAAATAATTTATTAACCACAAATAATTAAATTATTAAGCGCATAATTAATTCATGTATTCAATAATCAATATTATGTTTTAGTAATTAAATTAATAATTAATAATATATATAATTATATGTATAAAATATATTTTAATTAAATTATTATATATATAATAAGTGCAGGCATAGGGTGGGATAGATACTATAATACGCATACCTACACCTATTTCCATTAAAATTTGCATGTAAATACCCGACCCCAAACCCATCTCCAAAAAAAGGATATTTACTTGCCCTTTAGTGATTAGTTTTGTGGGTGACTATAGAGTCTAGGTACACTTTGTTAACCCTATCTTGGGGCCTTAGATGTGGCAGCAATTTGGAACACCCTGTGTCTAGGGTTTATTTACCCAATTAAAAACCAAGGACTACACAATGGTTCATGTCTATTATGCCAACATGCACAACTGTAATCCTTGCAATAGTGTGTGTGAGTGAGTGAGGAAGGAAAAAAGAAGCTGAGACATTGAGAGGAAGAGATGAGACTCCATTTCAGGTCTTCAATCACTACATTAGGTAGGAGACCTAAACCTTCCCTCAAATTTACTGCTCCAATATTTGCCTGTAAATTTCTAATTGTTGCTCTAATTCAAGATCCATTGTTATTCCCTAACGAGGATGAAATTGTGGTATTAATTATTCATGTTTTATGTCATTCAAATTTTGCTCATAAACTATTTGATAAAAGTTCCTTGTGAGCATTTTGTATCTGTATGCTTGAGTATTTTGCTTTGTATATGCTAGTTATTGATTTACTTCAACAATTCTCCTTTTCGTTCAAAATAGGTGTAATTTTGGTGTTAATGGCACATGTGTTCGCTCTGAAATTTTGTCGAGTTCTTTTGCATTTTTCTGCAGTTTAAAGTTATTAGTGAAGATTGTATTTGCTTCAAAAATAGTTCCGCCCCTATATAATTTAAACTGTCCACCAAGAAGTTGTTTTAAAAGGCTAAATTTTGTATGCACTTCTTCAAAGAAATGTTATTATAATGTCAAAGGCTGTTCTTCATCCTAGTCATTTATCTGCATATAGCCCCATCAGAGATTTAATTTATATGATAAAAATCCATTAACCACCTCCTCGGATCCCTTCATAATCCACTGAAAGCAAGACTATACTTCTTGCCCATCTTCATTTTCCAATCATCATAAGCATCACTCTTTGCCTTAGAACCGGACTTTGTGCTTAAAGACCTGAAGACTACCCACATCATCTTGGATCAGAAGGGTAATAACATCCCATATCAGAATTTGATTGCAAACCTAGTGTGAAATTCATCTCCACACGAGGGTAATACCTAGTTGTGATGTTTTAGCACAAATCCCAAAGATCATTTTCAATGAAAAAGGTTGTAAATTGTAATCCAAGACTCTCTAATACCAAAGATAGTAACTTTTCTATCATAATCTTCATATCTGTAATATACTTGGCCACTGATTCCCTTTAATCAAATGGAAAATTGGGCCACCAATTAGGGTTCTAGCAAGAAAAATGAAGAATATGATGGTCAAAATGGTCCCTCCAATCGGGTGGCACTGTCATTTTGTAGCCGCTTGGGCTTACTAGCATTTGTTCTACCCTTATGATGTAGTGTGGGTGAGAGGGGCTGTTGACGGTGGAGCTACCTGTGGCTATGGTGAAGCATGAGTGACAAAGGATGCAAAAAGGGGAGGATTATGGGGTTTTATGTGTGTGTTTGGTGGAGATGGGTTTGTGGCTGAGGTTGCTGGTTCTAGGTTGCATGTCATGGCTTGAGTTGTGGTTGGTCGTGTGCAGTGAGTTTCTGGCAATTTTACAAGCTTCATATCCACAGTGAAGGAATAGTAAGTTTTGAGAATGTTTGGGGAAGAAAAGTATAGGACACTGGCACTATTAAAATAGTGGTTCCTGCAAAAGGGCATTCTTTTTCCTTAACAAAGATAATGCGTTTTTAATAGATGCCTTATCTTCTTCTTAGCAAAGATAGTGTTTTTGAAGTGTTATCTTTGTCTTCTCCCTTTCAATAGCAAAGGGAAAGATAGTACTTGCAAGTTCTATATATGCCCTATATAATCACAGCCACTAAAGTATTTCTTGTATTGTTTTTGATAGAGTGTAAACATATATACATGTGTCGTTCCGTATTATTGTATCACGTGTATACTGATATTACCTGTGTATTGATCAAGTCTATTATGACTGTGACAGGTGCGCGTTCTGTTATGACAGCTGGTGGTTAGTTAGAGTTCGTTAGATTAATTGGATAACTAGAGAAGCCTGACCCTGTACTGTATAAATATTGTTGGAGATCCTACATCGGCAAGTGATATGGCCAAACAAGTGTATATAAGTTGGGGGCAACTTTCACCTTACAAGTTGGTTTTGTAAGGTTGAGTTAGGCCCAAAGCCACATTCTAAGATGGTATTAGAGCCTATTATAGCGATTGTTGTTGGACCTATCAGGCCACCCACTATCGGGTCGTTATCGGACCACTCGCAGATGTCTAGTCTTGCAAACTTCACCCTCGAGATGTCCAGTCCTCAGCATGAGGGGTGTGTGTTGGAGATCCCACAACGTCTAGTGATATGGTCAGACAAGTATATATAAATGGGGGGCAACTCTCACCTTACAAATCAGTTTTGTAAGGTTGAGTTAGGCATAAAACCCACATTCTAAGAAATATGAATCTCTAAAGTTAAGAGACTCAGTTCAGTTGGATCAACATTTATCAAATCTATAAAACTTTCTCTTTACTGGATCTGTGTTCTTTTTTTCTCTCTTACTCTCAATTCTCGATGTGGTATCATGATGAGCTTCTAAAGCCATTTGCATGGCTATTGATCCATTTCCACCACCGAGCTCACCTTCACTCCAGTCACCAATGCCTCAAATTCCAGCGTTCTCCTATCTGATCACAGAGAAGCTGGATGACAAGATTTTTCTTGTCTTGCTCCAGCAAATTGAACTAGTTCTTTGAGGTCACAGGCTACATCGATTTGTAGCTTCACCACAGATTCCTTTGTGTTTCCTCCCTAAAGCAAATCTCGAGATAGGAATCGAGAATCCTGTGTACACAGTTTGGAAATTGCAAGATCAGTTACTTCTCACTTGGCTTCAACCATCTCTTTCCCGAATTATTGGTTGCCAACATTTATGGCAAACTTGGGAAAAGATTCACAACCATTTTCATGCTGAGACAAAAGTCAAGGCTTGTCAACAGTGCATGCAGCTTCGTAATACCAATAAAGGAGATGAGTCTGTTGCTGAATTCCTCGTGTGGATCAAAGCTCTAGTCAATTCCCTCATCTGTGTTGATGAGTCAGTTACAATTGAGGAGCAATCAGATGTTATTTTGGAAGGTTTACCAATGGAGTTCGAGTCTCTGGTGACTTGATCAACAGCAAAACTGACTGGTTCGACTTTGATGAAATAGTATCTCTTTTACATGAACATTGAATTGAAAAATTTAAGGAACCTGCTGAATCAGTTTCTGTTAATCTTATGCAAGCTGCTCTATTACCCAGCCTTAACCCCTCAATATCTCCTCAGATTGAACTTCCTCAAGCAGTCTCTTCACCTTTTCAGCCTCAATTTCCTGGATTCAGTGGCTCCAATTTTCGGGGATGCCAAGAAGGAAGGTCAAGCAGATGAGGGGGCCATGGAGCCAGACACACAACTCTGTCAGGTTTGCTACAGGTTTGGGCTTCAATTTGCTATCACAAGTTCAACCCTGCACACACTCCACGGACTCTACTCCTCTCAACAACATCTCGAGCACTCTTAGCATCCAGCTATGTCTCCTCAACACCGAGTCAACACAACAGGTTATACCTTACCTTCGATGACTGCACGTTTTATCCCAACTCCTTACACTTTCATTACTTAGTCTGCTTCACAACAACAGTCTCAGAATCGGTACATTGATTCTGGTGCTTCCTACCAAGTTCCTGCCAATCCACAAAATCTGATTCATGAGGCACCACTAGACAACCAGGAACATCTTCTTGGTAACGGACAAGGTTTTCTTATTAAATCAATTGGTTCAACTTCTTTTCCCTCTCACACTCACTCACATGTCCAACTTCATTTAAATAATATACTATTAGTTAACTCTATTACTAAAAATCTGGTTAGTGTCAATTTGCTAAAGATAACAATGTATACTTTGAGTTTCATTCTTCTTATTGTCTTGTCAAATCCTAGGTTGATCACACAATTCTTCTCCAAGGCTATCTTGGCTCCACTGGTGTCTATGCCTTTCCCAATTTGCTGTCTGGCGCTTCACTGAAATATTTAGGTTCAAGCACCAGCTCATATTCATGTTCTCACTCGTGTTCAGTAGCTGATTCAGTTTCTGTAAATTTTGCTGTAAATCCCACTGTAAACATGTGCTCATCCACTCTGCTTACTTTGTGGCACAATAGGCTTGGCCACCCAAATTCAATTGTACTTCATAATGTATTCAACCTCTGTAATGTTTCAGTTTCGAACAAAAAAATCAGAAATTTTGTGCAGCATTTTGTGTGCAAAAATTCTATTGTTTACCTTCTCCACCCTCTCTTACCACTTACACAGAACATCTAGAACTCATCTTTTGTGACTTGAGGAATCCAGCCCCTATGACTTCCTCTATGGGCTACACCTATTGTGTATCCTTTATTGATGCTTATAGTAGATACATATGGACCTACTTTATTAAACAAAAATCTGATAACACACTATTTTCAAGCATTTCAAAGCTATGGCTGAGTTACAACTAAGAAAATATAAGCCTCACAAACTGATTGGCAGAGCCACACAGTAGAATTTAGGCCTTTTACTCAGTTGCTAGCTACTTTTGGCATCTCTCATCATATCATTTGCACACAGATATCAGAATGGTGTGGTTGAATGCAAACATTGCCATATTGTTGAGATGGCCTGTTACTATATCTTAGGCCTTATTGTACATAATCATGCAAACCTCTTTCATCGTATCATTTGCACGCATTTCATGCTTTTCATTCTGCAATCTATCTAATAATAGACTATTAGACTCCTCTTTGTACATAATCATGATGCTATTCCTTTACAAAGACTCAAAAATCCTGATTATACCTTTTTTAAAGTGTTTGCTTGTGCATGCTTTCCTCTCTTAAGTCCATACAACACTAATAAACTGTATACAAGTCTTCTGAGTGAACATTTGTAGGCTACTCTCCTTGTCACAAGGGCTACAAATGTCTAGAATCCAATGATAGACTGTTTATCTAGAAGGATGTTCTCTTCTATGAATCAAAATTTCCCTTTTCCACTTCCAAAACACCTCTCCATCCTCTCTTTCACAGTCCAGTTCCTATCCAATTGGTGTTCGACCTACTGTTTCCTTGTCCCCTCACCTTCTTTTCCTTCTTCTGCACTACTTCTCTCCCCTATCATACAGCATGCTTTACTTCCTCATCTTATGAGCCACTTCCCTCTACTGTGTCCAGTACTGTCAATCCTTATTCATCCCGAGTCCTCACCTTCTCCTGAAAATATTCATCCCTTGGAAACTAGGTTCAAGTTAGGTATTGTAAAACTACATCTTCATCCCACTCTCCTTCTCACCGTGTCTGAACCATATTTTGTCAAGCAAGCCTTGTCTTCTCCACACTGCTAAATCAATTGCTGAATCTGAATGTTGAAGTCTTGTTCTCACTGCATCAGAAGTTCTTTGGGGTTCAGTCTCTCTTGCAAGAGCTCAAAGTTGACACTTCCACTCCTATCATTTATCGTGACAATCAAAGCACTGTTGCCTTGAGCCATAATCCTGTCCTTCATTCTTGGAATATGCACATGGAGCTGGATATATTTTCTTTGCTAGAGAAAAGGTTCTTGATCAAACCTTGCTGGTTTCTCATATCTCCTCTCAAGACCAAGTTGCTGATATGATATCCTCACCAAATCTCTCTCAGCTTCGGTTCTGTGAACTCAAGGACAAACTCGGGGTACTGAGTTATTCACAATATCAGTCACCCTGAGTTTGTGGGGGAAGTGATAGATTATAAACAAATATACATGTATCGTGCCCTATTATTGTATCATTTGTATACTTATATTACTTGTGTATTAATCGAGTGATCGAGTCTATTATGACTCTGACGGCTGTGCATTCTGTTATGACAGTTGCAGGTTAGTTAGAGTTTGTTAGATTAGTTGGCTTACTAGAGAATCCTGATTCCTGACCCTGTACTGTATAAATATGAATCTCTAAGTTAGAGACTCAGTTCAGTTGTATCAACATTTATCAGGTCAATAAAACTCTCTACTTGATCTCTGTTCTCTCTGTCTCTTACTCTCAATTCTCTACAGCTACCACATGCATAATAAATCATTCTCCTAATCCTATGCATGAAAAATAAATACAAATACCTTTTACCCTGTCGTGCATAGAGATTTGAATTTCAACTTTTATTCATAGATATCTTAAACTATTCCAAGTATTCTAAGCATGAAAAAAACCCCTATAAATTCTAAACCCTATTGTACAGTATATATATTGTTTGTACCTTGACCCTGAATTATATAGAACATACCTTATCTTCCTTTCTTTAGAAATTATGTATGGACAAGAGGCTGAGTATGAGCTAGTCTATTTTGCCCCGTGGCCGTGGTCATTGTGCTCCCATTTTTGTCTCATCTCAATCTGGAGCCTAATCTACTATGATGTCATTGTTCTCTGTTTTGTCTTCCTTCATTTTTTGTCCAATGAGCCCTAGCTACAATGCACACCAGTATACTCGTTGGAAGCCACATTATAGGTGCTGCACACACCCATGTTTCACCCATGACCGTAGCCACTATGCTTCCAATGGCATCATATTTTGAGGGATACTTTCAGATGTTGTGCTCCCAACATCACATTTATTTAAAAATGTTCAATACATTGGATTTGGGGTAAGGGTATGGATTATTGGACTTGGTCCTCTGCTTGTATCATTGTCTGCTCTCTTCTCACACATTAGCTGCTGCTTACAGAACTTATCATTTAGCCCTATACATATTGATAGTCAGTGAAGCTTCACTTCATTTTCAATCACTAAAAGCTAACAATTTCGTGTTCATTAATCAATATTTAGTATGTCTTCAAGCCTAATTATTTGCTTAGAGGTGGCACATATCTAAATCAATGTATCTGACATACATTCACCCAGGATAATTTTGAGTAATGGAAGGAAACTTTCAAAAGAGATACAAAAATTAGCAGACAGGACGTTATTTGCACTGGATTGAAGTTGATATATTTGGCAAGGCAAGATAGAACTCATTTGATTGACTTGAATACTTGACCAGTATATTCAATAAAGAATGGTTATTAATCGTTATGCGTACGTAGTTCAATCTGGTTCAACTATTTTGAGCTGCTTCTCACACTTAAGTATTAATAACTAGACTGTCAAACCACAGAAAGAGAAGCTAGTTTCAGGAGTACCTTTCTCTTTAGGAAGTACCTTACTACTACTTAATCTTGCTCTTGCTTATAAATATGAAAAATATTATAGACATTACCTTTTATTATTATATTTCACGCATTTGGAGTGATCCTTACATAACAATACTCCAATTACTGCAGCGGGAATATAACTAGTGTTGGAATGAAAGTGATTTAAAAGGCAATGGGCGAGAAAATATTACCCAATGCAAATCCGTTGTGAATGACACTAATTTTTAACCAAGAATTGGAATAGTATAGCACAAAAGGATCACACAAATGAATGATCAGAAATGAATTCGATTTCATAGCACAGAGACGAGCATTGATAGCTAGCTCTGTTTGTCATGTCTTTGATTTTTTTTTTTTATTTCATTTTTTCTTATGTTTGAAAACCCATAACGTAAATCAAGGGTAAAACAGTTTTTAAGTAAATTTTTATGAATTTTTTTTTTAAGAGTTATGAATTTAATTTATATTATCATGTGTAGTAAATTTGTTAACTTTATAATAATTACTTTAAAAATTACACTTGAGATAATTTCTAATTAGTTGATTGTGTAAATATTTTAACATTAACAGCGTATGAAAACTAAACTCATTCTATTATTTTCTTATTTCCTTTTATTTTTATCTCTCCCGTCTAAACAAAATGTTAAAGTTGGTTGGCCATTAACTATATGGCCCGTCCTTGACGCCAATGCATCAATGCCAAAGCTACACCAATGCTTAGGCTGTCAAAAGCTACTGCCTAGGTGGTTGCTACTTACATGTTCTAGAAACTTAGCTCAAAGTAATTTCTCCACACCCCCCCCGCCCCCCTTTTTTTCTATTAAAAACCCTTGAAGGGCTTCTTCCAATTAACCACACTTAAAGTTCAAATATTAATGACTAGGATATAGTATAAATAAGCATAGAAAATTATCTAAAGACAGGAAAATCCACTTCTTACACTCACCTTACACCAACAAAGCCCATATTTAAAGTATTTCATGAATCTTGCTTCCAAATAGTATTCTTCAAAATTCAGAGAATACAAATCCGTGATGGAATAACATGCAAAAGTTCAAATATAGCTTTTATCAAAAAAAAAAAAAAGGTTCAAATATAGCTCAAGTGAATCAAAAGTAAAACCAATCAATCACTCTTAACCAAAGGGTTTTTAAGGTTGTTAATTATCACCTTCGCTTTTGGAACTTGGGAATCCAACGGAAGCTCCTACATTTTTCCTCTATCTTAGATGATCACTAGATCCTTCTTTCCTTATTCTTGACTTTTCCCTTCACTTCCTTATTCTCACAAGCTACTTGCTCCCTTTATTCCTTTCTTTCTTTCTATTTGAGTGATCCAAAAACTTCCCCTGCTATCTCTTAATCTTAATTTTCTTATTTTGTTTTCGTAATTATTTTCGTAGGTTATGTATGACAAATCTTATAAACTATAACCATGACTCGTTTTAAACTTTCTAATGCTTTTAGTACAATTTTTGACCTATGATAACTAGCTATTAAATTTTATTTCAGAGCACTTTGTAATTCTGGGCACTACTCAAAATTACAAGCATATCTAGATGTAATATAGAATTAGAATAATTCCAAATTCTATTTTCTAGTACTAATTAATTTTAGTTAATATCAAATTTGTCTTAGTTACACCATTGCTATATTGATCACAAAAGAAAAATTATATATCAACCATTATTCATGAGTCCAAAAGTACTTCAAAGCAATTCAGCCCAACTTGTAACCACTCATAAAGATTGTGTATAACATCTCGCATTGCTGAAAGAGATGAAGATCTTCTTGTCATGCATACATTTACCAACAAGAAGATTTTTAAAATGGGATCTAAAGTTGGGTGAGCAATTACCTTTATTTTCTCAAACATGTTCTCATACTCTTCTGCATGAACCTTCTTTTCCTTCTTGTCAACTTTTTTTCTTCTAAAAGGACCTTATCGTCCCTCTCCATGTCTTCTTCACTATCATTATCAATCATTTTAGGCTACTCAAAATAGGAAATGAGGAGAAAGTTAGGAAAAATTAAAATAATATTTTATTTCAATTTTAAGCACAAAATTAAATATACAAACAATATAATGCTACCTATAAATTAAGAAGTTATAATTAACATGGTGGTGTTAATGGCATATGTTAATTTGACCCACTTGATTGGAACTACACAAAAAATTATCTTTGTTAACACAGATCATTTAAATGGACAAATGCATAGTATATAAATGCATGGTAATTTTATTGGCAAAGCACTGCATTTATATTTTGTCAAGATCATGAGAAACAAAAGAAGAAGTAAACATACCAATCTGTGCCCATTAATCATTATCAATATTTGCAAATAAAAAAATCCTATTTCTCTAAGCTTTTATATTATACTTAATTGACATGCCGAAAATACAGGAACTCCATTGTTTGTGCTAACTAGACAAGTAAGCTCGACATGTCCCTTTGAAATTCCAAATACCCCAACTTAATCCTTAAGTTACTCATCTTATTGAGAGTTTTGAAAAAATTAACAAAAAGATCTAACTAAGCCTATATATACAAGGATGCCCGTTATCAGAATGTTGACAATTTGGTGAATTCAAATTATAACATGTTAATAAGGAGTACATGATAATTTAAAATACCAAAAAAAGAAGAAGAAAAAACTACAGTATCATCTAAACAAAGAAGTTATGCTAAATTGTATTTTTGGTCCTCTTATTTTTCCTAATCCGTAATTTTGGTCTTTCTATTTTTTTAGAGACATTTAATCCCCCTATTTTAAGAATTTGCAATTTTGGTCTTACCGTCAAATCTCTTGTGTTGACTGTTAGTGGTTTAACGTTGACTCTGATGTGTTAGTAATTAAATGATGTGTCAAAGTTAGAGTCAACGTTCATACGTCAAAGTTAATGTTAAACCATTAATAGTCCACTCAAGAGATTTGACGACGAGACCAAAATTACAATTTTTAAAAATAAGGGGACAAAATGTCTCTGATAACAATGGGGAGACCAAAATTGCGGATTTTTAAAAATAGGTGGACTAAATGTATCTAAAAAAAAAAATAGGAGAACCAAAATTGCGGATTGGAAAAAATAGTGGGACCAAAAATGTAATTTAGTAGGAAGTTATTAATTAGATTTCTAATGCAATTCTCCACTCAAAGTTGAAATTTTGAATTTTTTATATCAAATTTTTAAAAAGTTTAATTTTTTTAAACTAAGGCACTTAAAAGAGGTGTGACTTTTTATTATTATATTTCTTTTATTTGGAGTCATCCTCAATCATATAACTAATAAGTGTTATACATGCTTATCTTTTTGGTTCAATTTATGACACTTATATCATATTTTGTCAACTCAGGACCTTGTTTGAACCACTTTTATACTAAATTCATAAATAATTAAACGTAGGTTTAGTGCTTTAGATTTTTAGGATTTTTTTTTTTTTTACTTTTTGGATGTTTATATGTAGGTTAAGAAGAAGAATGAAAGATATTGGAAGCAATTTTGTTGGCACATGCCTAGAGCCATGATAAGCAGGCAAAGAGCCATAAGGGAAAATTCATCTTGCCACGATAAGTGCAGCTGGACTAGCGCTTAGCACCAACTTACTTGAGAATACCTTTTTTTATTTTACCTTCCCATGCTAAGCAACACTTTTGGAGCTTAGCACCAGGTTACTAGAAAAGGGTCCTTGTTGGTGCTTCTTGCCACGCTTAGCACGGAAATATTTGCGCTTAGTGCCAGGTTGTGGATGTGTCATTTTATGAGGAAAAAACAAAAAAGATTTACGCCCTAAGGGACAAAAGGCTACGAACACTTTTGGGGGGTAGCATTCTTGGACTTTGTTAGCAGCTGGAAGAGCTTCTCCATGGCTTCCTTACCAAGTTCCTTCATTCCTTCATCAATCTCTTTTCTTTGCATAGCTATGTGTAGCTAATTTCACCCTTGTTGGGGGATTTAATGTAATAAAGCTAACTTTCATGTAATTATTTTGAGTTATTTATTTAGTTATAGTTCCATGTTAATGTCTTTCTTATGCTCTTAATGCTTGTTTTGGTTTGATCATACTTGTTTTCTTTAGCTTGAATCTTGTTGGAAAACGATATTTGAAGCTTTGAACTAAAGAAGACATCTAACATATCTTGTATCTAGGAATAGAGTAAGGTGTGTTAGATATCTTTAATCCTCTATTCTTAAGATAGGTTATTTGGCTAAGCTATGCAAGGAATTGGTAGTTTATTCGAGGAACTTAGATTCTAACCTCTAAGGAATTAGGGTTAAAAAGAGTTTATAGGATGGTGGTAACTTGGTAACTAACGACTGAATGAGTAACCTTTATGATGCATGATAGGAAGGCTTAATGAAGTTAAACCCTAACTACTTTCATTTATTCGCCCCAAATCAATTTCTACATATTAAGTGCTCGATAAAATACTTATATGAATTTGTCTTTATTACTTGTGTCATTTGAATTAAAAATTATCATTCAATTGATTATCTAAATAGTAACATATGATTCAATGCTAAGTATTATGCAAGTCTTCGTTGGGAAAAATACTCAACTTATCACTTGACTACTTGCACGATTTGGTACACTTGCCAAAAATGTAACAACAGCAATACACTAATTACTGCAGGGGGAATATAGCTATTTTTGGAGTGCAAGTGATTTAAAAGGCAATGGGATGATAAAATATTAACCAATGCCATTGCCTGCAAATGGATTGTGAATAACACTAATTTTTAACCAAGAACTGGAATAGTATGCACAAATGGATCACACAAATGACTGATCAAAAATGAATTCGAATACATAGCATAAAGACAAGCATTGATAGCCATCTCTATTTGTCATGTTTTTTGATCCTAATTTATGTTTTTCTTTTCTATTTTACTTTTTTATGTTTGAAAACCCATAATGTAAAAAAATTATCTTTTTTATGATAAATGTTATTTATACAACAATTCATGTAACAATTTGTACAATAACACTTTTTTGTATCTATTTCTCTCTTGTACATTATTTATTACATCTCATAATGATAGAAAGAGATAGACAAAAAAATGTTATTGTACGAATTATTGTATGAATTGTTGTACATGTAACATATCTCCTCTATTATTATTCTTGTTTCTATTTTTCCCTCTTTCTAAACAAAGAGTTAAAGTTAGTTAGTCATTACCTATCAATCCTTACTGCTTAGGCATCATTATACTAAGATAATTTTTGCTTACATTAAGCATCCACCTTTAAAGTATTCTTCAAAAATCTCGAGACCACAAATTCGTGATGAAATAACATGCAAAAGTTCAAATATAGCGCAAGGGAATCAAAAGAAAAACCGATTAATCACTCCTAACCAAAGATTTTTTAAGGTTGTTAATTATTTGTCAATGATCACCTTCACTTTTCAATGTGGTTTCAAGAATAGAACTTGGAAGCCTAACTCAAGCTTCTACATTCTTCCTCGTTCATAGATGATCATCAGCTCCTTCATTCCTTGTTCTTGACTTTCCTCTTCACTTCTTAATTATTCTCACAAGCAATCACTCCCTTTCTTCCTCTCTTTCGTTGCTTCTATTGCTTTTCATTTAATCATCCAAAGAATTCCCCTTTTAACTCTTAATCTTAATTTTTTTCTTAATTAGTTTCTTATGTTATTTATGACTAATACATATTATAACCTAGGTTTAATTGCACTTTTAGCCTCTTAATTAGTATAGCCAATTCACGATTTTGATTCCTCCATTTTTAATTTCACGATTTTGGTCCCCTTATTTTTAAAATTATGCAATTTTTGATTCATTTGTTAACTTGTCATTCAATATTTAACAGAGATGTTAACGTGGCAGTGAAGTACTAACTTTACTGGTACACATCAACTCTATGTGTATACCCTACGAACATGTTGGTTCCATGCGTACCAACCATATCACACTTCACCGCCATGATAGCATCTCTGTTAAGTGTAGGATGACAAATTATTGGATGGACCAAATTTGCACATTTTTAAAGATGAGAGGATCAAGATTGCAAAATTAAAAATATAGGGACCAAAACCACAGATTGACTATATATGGAGATTAAAAGTGCAATTAAGTCTATAAAGTATAACCATCACTCATTTTGAACTTTCTATTCCTTTTGGTAAATTTGTGTCATGAAAACTAACTATCAAATTTTGTTTAAGAGCACTTAGTAATTCTAGGCATTACTCAAAATTATATGCATGTCTAGATGTAATATAAAATTAGAATAATTCCAAGAGCCAAAACCTAATTTCAAGTACTAAATAATTCTAATTAATATAAAAATAGTCTCACTCAATTGCTATATCGACCATAGAAGGAAAATTATATATTAATCCTTACTATTTATTTTATGAACAAGTCCAAAAACACTTCAAAGCAATTCAGCCAAACTTATAACTACTCATAAAGATTGTGTACAACATCTTGATTTGTCAAAAGAGATGAAGATTCTCTTGTCAATACATACATTTCCCAACAAGAAAATTTTTAATAAGGGATCTAAAGCTGGGTGAAAAATTACCTTTATTTTCTCATACATGTTTTCAAACCCTTCTGCATAAACCTTATTTTCCACCTTGTCAACTTCTTTTTCTTCTAAACAGACCATCTCTTCCCTCTCCATGTCTTCTTCACTATCACCATCAATCATCATAGGCTACTCAAAATAAAAAACGAGGAGAAAGTTAGGAAAATTAAAATAATATTTAATTTCAATTTTCGGCATAGAATTAAATCTATAAACAATATAATGCTACTTATAAATTGAGAAGGTATATATAATTAACTGTTTGGTGTTAGTGGCATATGTTAATTTGAACCACTTGATTGGAACTATATGGAAAATGATCGTTGTTATTTGTTAACTAAGATCATTTAAATGGACGAATGCATAGTATATAAATGCATGGTACTTTTATTGGGAAAGCACTGCATTTAAATTTTGTCAAAATCATAAGTAAAAGAACTGGAGTAAAATACCAACCTGTGCTTCAATAATCATTATCAATATTTGTGAATAAAAAAATATCCTAGTACTCTATACTTTTATATTATAATTAACTGACATGCCACAAATACTAAAACTCCATTATTTGTGGTAACTAAACAAATAAATTAGTCAAGTCATAGTTTTCTAACTTACTTTAAGTAAAAGTATTGTTAAACTATCTCGTAGAAGATGATTGCTACAATTAATTATGTACTTTAGGATGGTTGGTATAATTTTTTTAATTACACCAATCATCTTGTATAGAGTTATTCAACCTGATTTTTACTCAGGATAAGTTAAACAACCCATTGTCAAGTCTCTCTAAAATTCCAAATACCCCAATTTAATCCTTAAACAAGTTACTCATTCTATTGAGAGTTTTGAACAAACAAAAAGATCTAACTAAGCTTATATATACAAGGATACCCATTGTCAAAGTTGTGAAAATTTGGTGACGTCAAATTATAACATGTGAATAAGGAGTACAAGATCATTTAAAGTACCAAAAAAAAAGAAAAAAGGTACAACATCATGTAAAATACAAAAGAAGTTATTAGTTAGTTCTCTTAATGCAATTCTCCACTCAAAATTAAAAATTTGAATTCTTTTATGTCAAATCTTAAAATGAGATGAAAATTTTGAAACTAAGCCACTTAAAGGTATATTCAATTTGAAAATATTTTTTTATTAATAATTATAAAAGAGAAAATAGGCTATGCACTGATAGTATAAAGTATTTTTACACTATCATCTAATCACAAATCACCATGCATGGTAAGTTTATTGACTTTTACAATAACTATAAAAATCATACTAACAATGATTTCTAATTGGTTGACAATGTAAAAACTTGGCTTAATTGCACTTTGTGCCACCTAAGTTTCATCATTTTGTGGATTTTGGCACCCCATTTTTTTCTTTCGCATTTTGCCACTCTATTTTTGAAGTCTTGCGAATTTCGCCTAATTATCAACTGTTCATTAAATAAAAATTTGCAAGATCGGGCAAAATTCGCATAATTTCAAAAATAAGGTGGCAAAATGCAAGAGAAAAAAACGTGGTGGCAAAATCTACGAAACGATGAAACTTGAGTGGCACAAAGTGCAATTAAGCCTAAAATTTTTTACACTGACAGTGCATAAACATTAAATTCATTATAAAAACATCACATTATTTGTAGTATATTTTTTTTCAAATATTTATATACAAGAAATATTGAAAACAATTAAACGTGTCTTTAAGTTGGCTCCATATATACTATTGTAGGCCCACATTTTCTATTGAAACAAACTTCAATAGTTTCATAGGAATCTATTTGACCTCATTTTAAAAATAAAATAAGTTATCATTTAAACGTTGACCAAGTTTTATTGACATCTGTTTGACCTCATTTCAAAATGGTTAGCCATTAGATGACCAAATATAAATTAGTTTGATACCCTTTTGGGGGTTAGACATTTTTGTAGAAGATACAAAGTTGTAAGAAAGTGCTTCGAATTCAAAGGCACCTTATTGACGCCATAACTTCAAAGAAAAATTAAGTACACAACAGGACCAAAATCATTATAATATTATTCTAGAAAATATAATGAAATACAATATTAAAATTAGAAAAAATAAAATAAAATGGGTGAGTAACTAATTGGTTGAGGCGGAGATACTTCGATCATTTCATGGATCTCCCTTTTTGTCATAGTGAACGTACAGATATTCAACTCTTCAAATAATAAGTTAACACTTAATGATTCAATTTCTCTAGCAAACTTGATGAACTTGGAAAACCAAACTAAATAAACGAATTACATTGATTCATGTTGGTTTAGGTAATGAAATAGAATTCCCTTTGGTTCGGGTAATAGAATCCTTAATTTGGAATCAATCACCTGAATCCTTTTGAATTCTTTTTTATCATTCTATCATGAAACAGTAAAATGTGAGGTTATTATTCATACATTCAAGTTCTCTTTCATCTTACTTCCACACTATTTTTCTTTCTATTTCTCTCTTCATTTTTATTATATTATTTGTAACATTTATCTGTTTCTCTCCTTTCCTTTATTTTGTCTCTCTCTTTTTCTCTTTATTCTTTCTATCCATACAACCCAAAAATCTGTATGTCTAACATTTTCTATAAAATGTGCCATTTTTGCTTACACCAAATCTAATGCTTCCTCCATCACATGCTTGCTGCTTTTGCCTTTCTCCATCACAGGTCAACGACATCTTCTTTTACATACAGCTGGTAGCCACTATGTCATAGCTAGCCTAGCCCAACACTTATTCTAGCCAGCAGAAATAACAACAATAACAATTTTATTTATAAATAGGGTATAACGAGCACTCCAATCCATATACAGACAAAAGTCTTGTTATAATACCATATCAAAGGGATAAATTAAAGACAAGTTACAGGATCATAGATCATTATGAGCTGTGATGAGATAAATGTTGACACCACTACTACCTTTGACTGCTTTAGTTCTAGTAACTGTTCAGTCATTATTCTATTCTTTGTTGTTCTAAACTTCCAACAAGGCTTATTTTAGTTCTCATTGTTTGATAAAATACAATAAATAAATGCTATTGGTGACTAAGTCCATGCTAGTGGCTATAGAGAAATCATAGTTGAGTCTCAACACAATGACTTGTGTTGGACCAATTCATTTCTCATCAGATTGGTTTGGTTCAAATTTGACAAAACAAATTTTACAAATTTGAATCAAATCAATTATTTTTCATTATTTGGGGTTTGGGTTCTTTTTCTACCCAAATGAAGCCAACATGTGTACACCCTTTTTTTCATATTTGTGTAGAAATTTTCTTGAAAAGGTAAAAAAGACTCAAACCCAAAGCTCTATCTATTCAAATTCATTTTAGAGATTTGAGTAGAGCAACATCCAAGCAAGTTCCTTAAAACCATCATGCTAACCTAACCATATGCTATATTTCTTTCCGAAAGCCATAAGGACAATCAAGATATTGCTATTTTAAATAGTTGCTTTCTGACCTTAGACCAACCTATTATATGGGTGGAAATGATACATCTAGTGGAATCAAAAACATCATTTCACAGTTCACTTTAATGAAGTAGTTATTTTGTAAGTTTGAACAACTCCTATTATTATATTCTAGTTGAGAAAATTATTAATTATAAAGCCTTTTAAGTAAAATAATCTTTCAACTTGTTTTAAATGGTACATCTAACTACTACTAAGCCTGTGGGTCAACTGATGTGGAGTTTTTCTAGCTTAACTAGTGGTCTCAAGTTCAAGTCCTGAGTATACAGTTGTATTAAATGCTTGAAAAGACAGTTTTGCCGCCCATATATAGTAGTCCTACCCAACTTGAGTAGGATTACCTCTGGTAGAAAATACCTTAGTTTCTACAAAAAGATGATACATCTAACTTAGTAAGGTTCAATATTGACCTTAGACCAAATTGAAAGGAATTTTTTTTTCGTTTTATTTACTAACATTGAGAAAAACGAACATAAAAAAAAGTATAATATAACATAGTATTATCTATGTAAAATCCATTAATTTTGCTTTTGTAGTCATTTTCTCTCATAACAGGTCCTCTTATTTACATAAGTAAAATAAAATAATTTTATTTAATTCAAGTTATCACCCTTAGTTTTATTAAATGACAAATAAGTTTTCAGACCTCAATGTCTGAATGGACATTAGATTAATGATATCATTAACAAAAAAAGGGGATTTGTCTAGTGGTTGAGATGCACCCTTCACCTCAAAACCTAAAGGATTTAATTCCCTAATTTTAATACACATTTACATAAATTTTGGAGGGAACACGGATCACCTTTGAGACTGTCCAATAAGGAGTCAATTTCAGTTGATATAAAAATTGAATACTCACATCGAAGTTTCATAAATTGTGTCTTTAAAAATTTAGCATAAGCACTAGAGAGGTCCATTAACAGAAAAAAAGAATAAAACTAATAGATATTGTTTTGAAGGCTAATAAAAAGTTTTTTCTTCTTTAGAAAACGAAAGTTTAGGAAGTGTGAAAGTTGTTTTGTTTCAAGTCAATCAACTCCCCTCGATAGTAGAATAAACAGTTGTTCTTTTTGACACACACCAAATACAATATAATATTTTTATAGATTATAATATTCATAGATAAGTAATTGAATAGTAAAAGATGTATTTATATTTTAAATAACATATTATACATTAAAATAAAATCGTATGATTCAGTATTAATTAGTTTTTTAATTGATATACTTTTTGAAAACTTTTAATCAAATAGTTGGATTAATAAAATTTATCATTCGTAAAGTTATTAAAAAAATAAGTTTCTCAAACTTAAACTTAGTGTAAACAAATCATGCCCCGTATATGTCATCTAAGACAATAAATGAATCAATTTTGAAATTAGTTAAACCTCATCATCATTCCTTGGATAATAGATAACTAAAATATTAAAATGGTAAAAGGGAGCAGAAAAACATCCAACCATTCGAATTGTTGGTTAATTTAACTATCTGAAATCAAATCACATTAAGTAGTACAAGTTAATAATAAAAATATTTTGAAATTAGAATTAAAAACTAATTTTTACTAACCAAAACATGTTGAGGTCAGGCAAGCAAATTTGAATTAAGCAATTTTAACTATAAGCAAAATATGTTTAGGTCAAATGATAAGTTTGAATTAGTGATTGATGAGCCTTTAAAAATCAAGGTGTTTGGGCTTGGAAAATTTTGCATATGGAGAAGGATGTTGGAAAGCTGCCTTAATTGATTGATCATTTGATGTCATCGCTTGAAAGAATAAAGAAAAAGGGCTTGCAGCTCTTTCTGCTCATCCTCCATTCGAATACCTTTGACCCGCCTTAATTTGCAGCCTCACACACTTTCATTGTGATAGGTGTGAGGGGATGAGTATAGTCCCACATATGTTGGAATTTTATATTCCAATAATTAATATGGGCTAATATTATAAGACAATTATATTAGCTATTTATCATTAGTGGGCTTTATTTTATGTGGTCAAATTAAGTGAGCCCATTAGACTTTTAAATAAGATGATATGGGCTTAAATGAGCAGATGTCAGTGTTTGCCCATTAGGGGATAATGGGAACCCTATTAGGTTAACACACTATAAGAAGGCTATGGTCCCCAATACACCGAATCACAGAAAACTCATACTCTCTTCTTCCCATCTGAAGAGAGGCTAAGGTCCCATTGGGAACTCAAGAGATTCGGTTGAGGAAGAACCACAAAGCCACCGGCTCTCTTTGTTCGTGTTCGTGATAAATTGTCTCAAAGATTCTGTGAAGAACGCTTAGATCAGGAACCCATTATGGATTCAAGTATTTATCCTATCCTTAGTAATCCAGCATGTTGTAGATCCTATGTGAGCAAGAACGAGTTGTTCTTGATATATGCATGCTTTTGTAATTATATGCTTCCGCCTAAAGATCTCTCATATTAAAGATTAAAGCATGTATTTAAAGAATTATTTCCCACAAGTGGTATCAGAGCGGTCTTCTATGTTGGGTTATTAGGATTAATCTTTGATGATTTGAATAATTCCTATTTTTTATTTTTTTATTTTGAATGGGTATTATTGTTTCAATTTAAAACAGTAGCAATACTGTAACAATAATATGATTTTGTTCATATTATGATTTCGAAAGCAAAATTGTTGTACAAGGCAAATTGCTTAAAGCAATAATATGATTTCAAAAGATAATATATATGATTTATAATATATATTTATACGATCCAGGATTTCGAAAAAAAAAAAAAAGAAAAAAAAAAAAGGTGAAATTGACGCTGAAGTGATTTAGTTTTCGTATATATTAGCATGTTAATATATATTATATTCCTTTTATATTAATATATATGATATTCATATATAATTATGGATCCAGTTGCTATGAAGTATTTATATATATATATATATATAAAAGGTATGGTTCTTTACTGTTTACGAATTTGATATATGCTAATGGCATTCCTTTTTGTGATAAGGACGTTAATAATTTGTGATTTTATCATAATGTTGTGTATATTGATTTCGGTAATATACATTATGGATATGGTTTTCAATCCTATAAATATTTAAAACCCGTAAATCAATTAGATTAACGTATATTGATTTAAAATCAATGATTTGCATTTTGATTACATATCTTTTGGAATCTTGACATTGATATCTAATTATAATGCATATATATTGATAAAAGTTTATTGGTATTTGTGAATCACTGTTAAGGCAATGGAATAAATGATTTCATTTATTTGTGGTATTAGGATATTTTATATATATATTGATCATGAAGAGATTTATTTTATAAATAGTAAGATTGACGTCAATTTTTTTTTTGATATTCTCGTAAAGAAATATGTATTTATATATATATGATATATTGTATTTTCTAAATTGTTCAATTTACTAGTATGTTGTTGATGTATTTAGAAAATATGGAATTAAAATTGACGTCAACGCTTATGCATGATTTCGACAAATTTAGACCCTTCCCATATTTTATTATTGTCTGGTAATTTTGGTTGGATTAATTGAAACAACATGTTGCCAAAGTAACCTCTGTTGCGTAGGTTGATTCGATTCAATTTACATAGATGTTGCATGGAATTATTCATGCAAATTGTGCTCGGCCCAAAGGAAGACACAGTTTGGTCGGATAATTACATGCCTGCGATGGCAAATGTGTGGTGATTATAAAGATTGATTTTCCATGTGAACAATGGAGTGTCCAAAGACAACTGTTGTTTGACAGGACTTATCACCAATGTTTGATCATTGCGTTGAGAGTACCACTTGCAATTAGTTCTTTCAATCCAAAGATTGAGGATTAATGGTGCGCTAGGTATCTTGTTTGGGTCTTTAAATTTGCCATAAAGATTGATAGTGCATGTCTTATTAATTATCTTTTGACATGCCCACTAATGTTATTGTATGTTTATTGTTCTCTCTTTAGTTGCTACTTTGTTGGTTATGCTGAACGCTCTCGCGGGTATAAGTTTTACAATCCCATTACAAGATCCTTTTTTGAGACGGGGAATGCAAGATTCCTTGAGGAAGTTGAGTTTGGAGGGGAAGGAAACATAAGAAGTGTTGTCTTTCAAGAAGAACCTGTCATTAGCAATGAACAAGTCTTTGCACCTATCATTGTTCAAGAAACAGATCCAGTACTTAATAATGATGTTATTCCTAACATCACTCAAGAACAAGACAACACTGAGATTCCCCCCCAAGCACCACCACCTATAGTTCAAACTCAACAACCTCAAGAAGTGCCGCTAAGGAGATCCACTAGAGAAAGGAGAAGTGCAATTTCAGATGATTATATTGTATTTCTTCAAGAACATGAGGATGGCATTGGCTTGACTGAGGAAGATCCAATAAACTTTAGTCAAGCTATGCGAAGTTCTAACTCTCAAAAGTGGATTGATGCCATGAATGACGAGATGAAATCGATGGCTGACAATGATGTTTGGGATCTCGTCAAATTGCCTGAAGGTGTGAAACCCATTGGTTGTAAATGGATATTTAAAACCAAAAGGGATTCAAAGGGTAATGTTGAGAGATATAAAGCTCGTCTTGTTGCCAAAGGGTTTACTCAAAAAGAAGGCATTGATTATAAAGAGACTTTCTCTCCGGTTTCTTCGAAAGACTCTCTTAGGACTATAATGGCACTTGTAGCTCATTTTGATTTAGAGCTACATCAGATGGATGTAAAAAAACTGCGTTTCTAAATGGCAACATCGATGAAACAATCTATATGGTGCAACCAGAAAACTTTGCTTTAGGCAATACAAAGTCCATGGTGTGCAAACTAAAGAAATCCATCTATGGCCTTAAACAGGCTTCCCGTCAATGGTATTACAAATTTCATCAAGTTATTACCTCTTATGGCTTTGAGGCAAATTTGGTTGATGATTGCGTATACCAAAAGTTTAGTGGGAGTAAATTTGTCTTTCTGGTATTATAAGTTGATGACATCCTACTAGCCAGCAATGATATAGGCTTACTGCACGAAACCAAGAAATTTTTCACAAAAAATTTTGAGATGAAAGATCTTGGGGACGCCTCTTTTGTCTTAGGAATCCAAATACTTAGAGATCGTTCTCAAGGTATTCTTGGGTTATCACAAAAGAGCTATATCGATACAGTTTTGGATAGATTCGGCATGAAAGATAGTAAACCAGGAGATACACCCGTTGCTAAAGGAGACAAGTTTAGTCTCAAACAGTGCCCCGTTACTGATCTTGAAAAGAGAGAGATGCAAAAGATTCCTTATGCTTCCGCTGTAAGGAGTCTTATGTATGCTCAAATTTGCACTCGTCCTGACATAGCATTTATAGTGGGAGTCCTGGGGAGATATATGAGTAATCCTGGTATGCAGCACTGGAAAGCAGTGAAGCGCGTGATGCGCTATTTGAAGAGAACAAGAAACTACGTGCTTACTTATCGGAAGTCTGACAGTTTAGAGATCATTGGGTACTCTGACTCCGATTTTGCGGGATGCCCCGACAGCAGACGCTCCACATCAGGCTGCATCTACATGTTGGCTGGAGGAGCTATTTCTTGGAAGTCTACCAAACAGACTCTTGTAGCTTCTTCGACCATGGCAGCGGAGTTTGTGGCTTGTTATGAGGCATCAAACCATGGGTTATGGCTGCGAAATTTTGTCACAGGCCTACGCGTGATTGACACCGTTGAGAGGTCACTCAAAATCTATTGTGACAATAAATCAGTAGTGCTCTACTCCAACAACAATAGGAGTTCTACGAAGTCGAAATTTATCGACATTAAGTATCTTGTAGTTAAGGAAAGAGTTCAGGAAAAACAGATTTCAATAGAACATATAGGGACGAATTCTATGCTAGCTGATCCATTAACTAAGGGCTTGACACCTAAGGTCTTTCACGAGCATGTTGCTCATATGGGTGTTGTCACTGAGGTTGCCTTAGTTTAGTGGGAGTCCTTCTTTATGTTCTATGTTTATTTGATACAAACTTTATGTTGTTTTATTTTTCTGCAGAAATAAAGATTATGAATTTATCAACCTGTTTGTATCTTGTTGTGTACAAAATTTTTTTTTGTGCTTAAGGACTTTGGATTGATCTCACTAAAGACTAAAGTTGGACCAGTTGGAAATAGGCATGATTGAGATCACATTACATGTAATTTCCATGCTGCTCATCCATATTGATCTATGTCATTAAGTGTGTTGATGTGGTGGTCATTGGGGTTTAGTCACACTTTACAATAGTGACGAAAGCCGCGGTGGTTCCATTATTGATGCATAAGATGGACCAGATTGTTAAAGTAAAAGTTTAAAGATAAATAGCATACAGACGCGCGCCTAAAGAATTGTGATATAATTGTTATAATATGTAGCCCAAGTGGGAGATTGTTGGAATTTTATATTCCAATAATTAATATGGGCTAATATTATAAGACAATTATATTAGCTATTTATCATTAGTGGGCTTTATTTTATGTGGTCAAATTAAGTGAGCCCATTAGACTTTTAAATAAGATGATATGGGCTTAAATGAGCAGATGTCAGTGTTTGCCCATTAGGGGATAATGGGAACCCTATTAGGTTAACACACTATAAGAAGGCTATGGTCCCCAATACACCGAATCACAGAAAACTCATACTCTCTTCTTCCCATCTGAAGAGAGGCTAAGGTCCCATTGGGAACTCAAGAGATTCGGTTGAGGAAGAACCACAAAGCCACCGGCTCTCTTTGTTCGTGTTCGTGATAAATTGTCTCAAAGATTCTGTGAAGAACGCTTAGATCAGGAACCCATTATGGATTCAGGTATTTATCCTATCCTTAGTAATCCAGCATGTTGTAGATCCTATGTGAGCAAGAACGAGTTGTTCTTGATATATGCATGCTTTTGTAATTATATGCTTCCGCCTAAAGATCTCTCATATTAAAGATTAAAGCATGTATTTAAAGAATTATTTCCCACAACATAGACTAGAGATAAGGCTTAAGTGGTGCTTCTTAGGTTTGGACAATCCTCACCTTGTAAGCTGGTTTTATGAGTTTGAGTAAGGTTCTAGGCCCTAAATTTTGATATGATATTAGAATCTATCCTAGATTCATTATTGTTGGGCTACCTACATTAGCACACTCCAGGTTGGTAGCCCTGGGCATGAGGGGGTGCGTTGGAAAGCTGCTTTAATTACGAATACCAATGGCCTATCTTAATTTGTAGCCTTATGCACCTGCATTGTGATATGTGTGAGGGAGTAGGTATAGTCCCACATCGAAACCTTACAAGCTGATTTTGTAGAGTTGAGTTAGGTCTTAAGTCCAAATTCTAATGAAGGATATTTTTATTACTCTTAAAAAGGTTGATCTTACACTCAAAGAGGATGAATGAATCCAAGCAGAGATAAGAAAAAGATAAAATAAAATTATATCTTGCCAATAAAACTATATCAAAACTGCACTTATTTACCTATCAAGACATATTTCAAAAATTCACAACATATAGATAACCTAATTTCAACATTTACATGAAATAAAAATTAAATTAAAGCATATTTACAAAAGAAGAAAAGAATCACCTTGTGTGGAATAATTTGAGGTGTTCGTGGTGGAGTTAGGGGCAATGATCGACGACGACGACGACGACGAAAATACGTGATACTGAAAATTGTTTCAATTAAGTTAAAAGAAGAAAGAGCAAAGAGACACAAAAGAAAAAGAAAGATGTAAAGAAGTACCCAAATCTACTTCTGCCATTGTATGCTTGATTAGTTGCCATTGTCAACCTCAATAGAAGGAGAAAAAAGAGATTGGGGATGAAAATTTGGGTAAAGGGAAAAAAGATTTTTAATTTGGATATAGGTTATGAGATAATAATATACCAAAAGTTTTTAAGACAGCATTAGTTGCAAAAGGAAAAAAATAATAAATATATATCTTTTTAAAAATTTATTTTCCATCTACTAATAAATTTGCAGTTTTTGCTAGCCCATGTTTCTTGAAAAATTCATCACTTTTATCATTTACATTCATTGGTGAATGCATCTAAGTTTGAAACAAAATATTAAACGCCACCCGAAGTTAATGAATAATAAATATAAAAACAATTACAAAAGAGAAAATATAACGGTTTCTTTGATATATTTTTAGCAAATACAATATTTATAAAATTTTTTATATTTTTATCTCAAAAATATGCCCTTCATAATTTTACTTTCAAAATAAAGCTAAAATAGAAAGCTTACGTACCAAAATTACATCTCACCTTTAAGTTTGATAAATCCATTATTACATAAAAAGGTCTATTTTATGTTTAATATTTATTTATTTATTTATTATATATTTTTTCTTTATGTGTTAATATTTATTTCTTTCCTTTCCATTGTTGTGTGTAGGAGAATAAGTTAGGTAGCCTATCAAAGGCCCATGTCTTGGCTCGTATTAGGCTTAACCTAATTTAAGCCTAATTATTATGTAAGTTAGGGACAATTGTTGCCACTAACATCTGTAAATTAGAAAGAAAATATTTTCAAGGAACTGCAATACAATGTGTCTAGACACTAAAATAGTTTTCACAAGGACCTTGAATATAGGGTTCACTAGTTAAGAGTGAGTTTACAAAGAATTAAAACTAATTAGTAAAATGAAAGTAAAAATAGAGGAATAAAATTGGGTCAAAGGGAGGGGGGGGGGTTGAATGTTTCACCAAGCAAGAAATAAAATTGTAAAAGTAATTCAATAGTAAGAAGCATCAACCTATGGTAACCCTTAAGCAAGGTCTCGGGTTTGGACCTTGTGAATGGAAAAATGTGGTTAGGAGGACAGACCCCATTAAAGGTGGCCAGTTAAGTTTCTCAGTGGAGATTAGTTATCGATAAAGCCGGTGGATACTTCACACCTACATGGTTATCCCAAAAAAAAATAATTCTATGGTAATTAACATTCACTTGTATTATCCTTTTCTACAAAATATTGTTTAGTTCCTTTTACCCAATTAAGTACTTGGTTTGGATTTAATTAAGCAAGTGTTAATTGAAAGTAGATTCTCTACTAGAACAAGAACCCAAAATATATGATTGATTTGGGGAGAAGGAAGAAACACAAGCTATTTTCCACATTTGAAATCAATCCAAGTCAAAGAATCCCAAGCTTAATAGACAAGCATTTTGAGAAACTCATTTGTTCAAGAATAGGGATTTAGCTAAGCATCTTATCTGGGAGTCAATTTGAGTAAGTCTTTCCTTGACTGAAATCTCAATTAAATCTATTTATCTATTTATAATACATAAACTTTGAGCAACAAAATAGTGTGCTGCCACTTCAATATAGTATTACTTGCCACGTCAGTCTATTTGCTTATGTGACAAATTCTACCTTTTATTACGTTTTCCCTCTTGTAGCTGCTCTACAATTATTACCTTGCATTTCCTCTCTTGTGGTTGATTTACAATTATTACCCTGAATCAACCATGTTTGGTGGTGGGTTACGCAATCCACCCCTCTCATTGCCGAAGATGATAGCTCCAGCCAAAATTAACCCTTTGGCATTGCTCTATAGTCTTTTCGCTGGAGTTTTCTACTAAAATTACAAGGTTTGAAAACTTTGAAAGTTGTATTTCATCATGGCACTGATAAGGTGATTATATTGACAAGATTCACTTCCATTTTTATTGGATTTTTCTCATAACCCTTTTTTTATGTTTTTCGAACGCATAACACTGTTGGGGGTGTCCTCGATGATGTAAAACAAAGGTGAAATTGTTAAGCTTATTCATTACAAGTCGCAACTGCCATACAATTATCATACATTATTTCATCTGAAGTCAAATTTTGGTTTTATGGAATTAAATTAAAAAAAAGAAAAAAAAATATCCTTGTCCTTCCAGCATTTTAAAACAAAAAGGTTTGTTTTCCTGCTTTCCAAATCAAAAATGAGATAGGCTATATTCCTAACAATAGGGTGCTACAACTGTCAGTTATGAAATTTAAATAATTGGCCATTGCACATGATAAATATCATCGAGTAATGCTTCCTTTGTCTAGATATTGGATTGGCCTACCTCATAGCCTTGTAGGTTGTGCCTTGGTCCAAAACAAGATCCATTTCGTAATCAGGAATTCACCTTTGAATATTTCACAACAATAGCTCAAAACCAAGGTTTGATTTTGTCCTCAAGAATTTCATACATAAACTGAGCATTTTTTTAGGTAGTTGACTTAGCTCAGGGATTAATGTTCCCAAGGGAAAAGGTGACAAGTTGGAAGAAAAGGTAGTATAAGAGAATTTAAGCTGTGTATCCAAGAATTGAATAGTGTGAGATATATTGATTTCCCCTTTTAGTGTATTGTTTAATGTATTATTTTCTCATTAAATTAAAAACTTGTTCTCCAAACAATAATGAAGAGTAAATTGTGTACAAGATAATAGGACGTTTGTATTTAATTACACTTTGAATAGTGAAAACAAAGTAGACTAAGATGTCTTTAAAATTTTTGCAATATAATAATTACGCACAGGTTTTATATTAAGTATTCAATATGTAACCAAAAAATATATATATATCAAGTATTCAATAGCAATCATCTATCATAATTTTTTTTTTGTCAAATCTTCTATCATGATTTAGATTATAGCCTAGGAGTTTCCTTATATTATATCTAAATAGAAAAATGATTTCGATTTATTTGAGGCACTTCATTATATTACAAGATATTCTACAATCACAAAGGTAATTTTTGTCTCTTTTCTAGACCAGCATAGTTAGTATAATTTAGCCTAATTTCGAAAAACTAAAAAGTCTTAATTTCTTTCTCATTCAATCTTCTAATTTGTCAATATTTAAAGTGAAAAAGTAAGGAAGCATCCATTATTGATCTAAAACCAAGGATGGATATACCTTTACTTTCTCATAGTCAAATCATTTAATACAGATTTCCATTACCTTGGTAGAATACTAGAGACTGATACTTCATTAATGGAAATACTTTTGGAACCTTTTGAAGTAGATGTTTCCTCTATGGTCCTTCTTCCAACTGAGAATGCGGGTTTGTTAGGTCTTGGAAGGGCCGTTATGTCACTTGCCAACCATACAACAATAGTGGACATGGTTGGTCTATCTGCCGCTACTTCTTGAACACACAGCAAACCAATATGTATGCACTTCTCAACTTCATTGGCTATGTAAGAATTTTCTAGCACTGGGTCCATCAATTCCAAACATTTTCCTGCACACCAAATTCTCCAAGTCTACAAGTAATTTTGATTTGTTAATATTGTTAACTCTAAATAATATTATTAATAATTTCTTGATCAATTAAGAGTGAAAACTCACATATAAAAGAAGACTTTGACCATGTTCTGATAGAAAAAATCCACTATTCTTTTTCCACAAATGATTTCTAGAACAAGAACTCCAAAGCTGAAAACATCTGATTTCATTGAAAATAATCCTTCCATGGCATACTCAGGAGCCATGTATCCACTACATGATGGAAAGTAATAGAACTTTGTTATCTCTCACATCAAAGAATATATAACAAGGAAAAAACAAATGTTTGGTATGAGTAGAGCTTACTAAGTGCCCATTACTCGATTTGTATTTGCTTGGTTCTGGCCTCTTTCAAATGCCCTTGCCAATCCAAAATCTGATATTTTGGGATTCATCTCATCGTCTAATAGAACATTGCTAGCTTTAAGATCTCTGTGGATTACCTTGAGTCGAGAATCCTCGTGAAGGTATAAAAGACCTCTTGCTATTCCGTTGATAATGCTTAATCTTAGTTTCCAATCAAGTTGCTTTCTTTTTTCATCATCTGACAACATAAGGACATAGAAGAGATCTTAATTAATATAAAAGTATTATCCATAGCATGGAAAAATTACCAAAAGAATTATTTATTCACTCACTAGATATATATAGCATTTTTTCTAAAAAAAGAAAAACTTACAACATGATTATTAATAACACAATATAACTTGAATTTAGTTTCAAATTATGAATAGGAAAAGAAAATGTGTCATAACCATTTTGGGTGTTATGATCATGACTTGTTTGCTCCTATTCTTAAAAACAAGAGATATAAACTATACACATACAACTTATTAAAATTTGGGTTTGGACCTAACTCAATCTCAAAAGCTATTTTATAAGGTAAGGGTTGCCTCCACTTATATATTATTTTGACTTTTATCACTATGTGGGATCTCCAATATTATGCCCTTTCATGCCAAGGACTGGAGATCTTGAACGTAAAACTTGCAAGACTAGGGGTGTGTTTGGTTTAACATTGAGAAGCCTCAAAAACCAATTGAACTCAATGACACAAGACTCATGGATTGGCTTCAACGTCATTCAAATGTGTGCTAACTGTAAACCAAACACACACTAGAACGTTGGAGAAAAAATGCAATAAAAAATACAAAAGCTACCATGAACACCACTATTCAATGAAGCAATCTAAAAACATACCAAATAGGTGAAAGTCAAGACTTGCATTTGACAAATACTCATATACAAGTATCTTTTCATTTTCCTCCAAGCAGCATGCCAAAAGTCTTACAAGGTTGCAATGTTGCAATTTAGCTATAAATGTTACTTCATTCTTAAACTCCTCTGAGCCTTGACTAGAAGCTTTTGAGAGCCTTTTGACTGCAATTTGTCTTCCATCTGGTAGAATTCCCTGATAAATATTGCGATAAGTAAAAATATAATAATAATAATACATTAATTATCCACCTTTAAGAGATGTTTAAATTACATTGCTCGCTCCTTTTATGCTAAAAATTACATTCCCCTCCTTTCAAAGATTAATGTGTGCTACAATCTATTTTAATGTAAACAAGGTCAACTTTTTTCTCTTTTTATAACTCTCAACATTATTGGCAACTAGTTTTGAATCTCGATTATAAACTTTGGGATTATAGAAAATGGAAAGAAGATTTTGATTAAAGTCTCTAAGCAAATGGTATATAATTGTTCAAAATATCATTTCATTTGTTAAAGTCTAAAAATTGATATAATATGATATTGAAAATTAATTATCAGAGGCTTTAGATGTTGAAGAGAAAAGAAAAATACTCTTAGGATGTATGTTCATAGTTGCTCACTATCACTAACACTAACAAACTTTTTTACATTAAAATGAACTAAAATATAACACATATTCATCTCTTAAGTAGAAAAATGTAATTATTATATAAAATAAAATGTAATTACTAAAGTATCTAAGCAAATGGTATATAATTGTTCAAAACATCATTTTTGAAAATTTATATAATATGATGTTCTATATCAATCATCGATGACTTTAGATGTTGAAAAGAAAAGAAAAATACCCTTAGGAAGTATGTTCCTAGTCTCACTATCACTAACAAACTTCTTTACATTAAAATGTGTTGGGAAATAACGAGGGGAATAAATCACCAAAAAGAACTTCATCAATGGGCCACAAGCCAATCACAAAAGTGAACTTGACATCACATCCAACCTAAGACCTTAAGGCATTAGGTTTGATGGTCTTTGTCACTTATATGTTGCTCAACATATCCATTTCTATTCAATGTGAAACTTCTTCCTCACACTTGCACACCAACAATATCTCTAATGCTACTGTAGGGGAAACAAACATATTCACACATCAAATAAAAACAGTGGAAGGACACCAATTTATTTAATGTGACTTGGCACCTCTTGCCTATATCCACGAAATATTTCAATTATTATTTATTCTCTCATATAACATTACATCTCATTACAAGTTTGTTGGACAAACTTGTGAAACCCTCCCTTCATGTGACCACTCTCTCTTTTAGGGTGGTGACCCCCTTTACAGGCCGGGTGTAGGGATGTCAAAAAATATTCATATCTACGGATATGTGCGGATAAAATCCGCAAAGAGTAGAAGATGAATAGTTAAATGGGTACTCACGAATAATTTAAATGGATATATTTATCCCATTAATAAACGGGGGTGGGGATGCAGGTACTCGTTATTACCCATTAAGTAAAATTACTTAAGTGTCATTGTTTAAATATATAACACCACACAATATTTGTCTAGAATATTTGAATAATTTCAGTATATTTGTGTATGGTATTTTTTATTTTTTAATAAATATCTACAGATATTCATGGATACCCGCAGATATTGACAAAGTCTGCAAGTATGAGGGTGGGCATGGGGTAGATATTTATTCGACGGGGCAGATAGTAGGGTGCTACTACTCGTGCCCACCCCTCCTCCTCCTCTCCCCCCCTCCCCCCCCCAGGTTGCCATCCCTAACTAGGTGGTTCTTCTCATCTCAACAATCTTTATTTATACAACTTGCATCCTAATATTAAAAGAGAAAACAAATTCCTAAAATAAAAAATAATATTTTTAAATCTAAACAATATCTTAGAAATTTTAAATTAAAATTTTAAATTGTTTCTCAATAAAATGAACTAAAATGTGAACACATATTAATCTCTCAAGGTAGAAAATGTAATTTTTATATAAAATATAAAATAAAAGGGGGAAGATAATGTAATTTAAGTATCTATAAAGAAATACGAGTGTATTTTAGTCTAATAATGACAAAGAACTTCGAAATCATTAATACCTTGTAAACGGGGCCAAATCCACCTTCCCCTAATTTAGATGCTTCTGAAAAGCTATCAGTACACTCTAGAATTGTAATTAATGGGATTGTAGGCAAGTTTGTATATGCAGATAGAGGAATAGTGTCAGGTAGCAGCCCGTCTACAAAGTAAGATAAGTTAGTGAGTTATATTAAGACAAGTGGAAATAAGGTATCATATGAAATATTCTAGCATGTGTTATTGCACAAAATTACCTTTTCTAACTCTATTCCTGCACCATAAGCAGTAGACACTCAAAGACAGTAAAGCTATTAATCCCAACACACTTAATACAATGATCAAGTTTCTTGACTTACGAGCACCCTCTTGTTTAGCTGTAATAATATAAAAGAAGTAAATTAAATTTATATTTTTTTTGCAAATTGATCATACTGTATAAACAAACAAACAAACATATGTACTTTCATTCCTTGTTTGATTTGAAAAGGAAAATGAAAAGAGAGAAATTAGAAAAAAAAAATTTGGTAGAAAGAAAATAGTGAAAAAAAATATTTTTAAATTGCTTGTTAATGGAATAAAAGTAAAAGAATGGTAATAACTTTTTTTAAAATATACAATAATGTCAAATAAATTAATTAAATAATAAACAATAGAAATTTATAATAATGAACAAATAAACAATAGTATATCAAGTATTGAAAAATATTTAAATATGTTTTTGTTTTTTATGATATACATTTTAGATCTTAAAAAATTATTTTGTCAGTTTTGATTTCTATAGAATTTTGTTTTATCATTTTAGTCTCTAATATTATTTTTTTAGTCTTTATAAAATTGTAAATTTTTTATATATGTCTTTCATATATTGAAAAATATTTATTTTAGCTTTTATTATTTAAGAGATATTAGATTTATTCTATAATATAATTGCCACATTATCATTGAACAGTAATATAAACTAAAATTATGAAACAAAATTATATGAACTAGACAAATATTTTTTATAAAAACTAAAATTATAAAATGTGTTAATTTGATTGATTGACGTGCTACCTGTTAAATTAGGCACATTAACGAAAAATAAAATACAAGGGATACCTACCCAAGAAAGTTGTCATAATTGCAAGACAACAAAAAAGTAATTGAAGTGTTACCTGTTAGCTTAGGCACAGGAACTGAATATGATTGATTGTCAAAAAGGTAGAACATATAATCATCATACTTTATGTGACAACTTGCAGCCCCAACAAGCCACCCCAACTTACGTTCACAACATTTGGGAACTTGTGCTAACATGGTCTCCAAACACTGTCTGCACCCCTCAATCGTGAGATCTCTGGTACATTGCACCAAGCCATACCTCCTCTGAGTGGAACTCAAATTGAAGCCATCCATATAGTACAACTGGTTGGTCTCCACAGTTGCTTTTCTGATCAAAGTTCTCATAAAATCCTCACCCTTCTGAATCTCTGCTGCACTAGACACGTTTTTGGTTCCAACAACATGCCGTAAGGGGTGTATTGTAACATTCCCAAAGAAGTTCTCATTAGAGTACCTTAGAATGCAGAAATTGTAATACATGACAGCAGAGACTCTATTGGGGCACTGCTGAACTACTTGTCTGGAAGCAGCAGAGACACAGAATTGACAAAAGTATCCAACCACGTCACCACGGCAATCATAGAGGCCATACACGGGGGTGTTGTTGCCTATGCTTTTGTGGTTATAACCTTTGCTTGTGGCTGCATCTGAGGATAGCCACGAGAGGATGCTGTTAACGTTGGCTTGGTATGCACTGCTGAGAGGTTTTGGGGTGGTGTGATCGCAGTCATCTCCCACATGAAAGGGTGGTTGTGCCTTTGTAACAAGTGATTTGAAGCTTAGCAATATTAACACGAAAACAAAGGAATATGTTGATCTCACATTGAGTAGTGCTCCCTCCATGGAGTATGTACTATGACAATAATTAAAAAATATACCAAGCGAAGTATTTAGATGTGTATATATTATACATTCTAAGTAGATAATCTTGTGATCATGAGTCAACAAAATTATCTTTACAAGTCCACTCTTCCCGTGAATATTATAGGTAAATGAAAGAGAAATATACATAACTAACTTTACATGTCCAATCTTGTGATTATACATAAAGGTAAGAGAAATTATTAAAACTAGATTTAAACCCACAGGTTGCTTGAATCATTGAGTGTTTTAAATGTAATTAACATTGACAAGATCAATATAGCAGAAAAGCAAAATAAGTTGATCTCACACTGAGATGTACTTTTTCTACTTTGTTTGTTACATAAGAAGTAGTGAAGAAGTGTAGAGAAGAGGAAAAAAAATAAGAAGATATGTACAATTTCTTTTTGTTTGATAGCTCAAAAACAGAGTTGAAATATTTAAAATTTTAGTGGGACTCACGTGTTTTTTTATCCGCTCTCAAGTGGGTAGAAGTGAAGGAAAATAGCCATATAATCAAATATACTCATTGTAATTCGATCATATGTACATAGAATCAAATATACAATGTGTATAATCGATTATATGAGTAACTCATATCATCTATTATTATCCCCCTCCCCCCCCTAATTGATTATCTCCCCTCTTCTCCCCCGACCCCCACCCCCTTAATCGATTATTATATGTCCTATCTTATATAATAATAATAATAATAATAATAATAATAAAAATAATAAAAATAAATAATAATAATAATTAAAATAATAAAAATCTCAAAAAGTTACCTTCTACACTATTTCTTTTTAATCAAACAATCTTAACTTTCACTCTATTTTTCACATATTTCTTTTATGTTCTTTTCTCACCTACCTACTTTCTCTTTCTCTGTTTCCTTCCTTTCTAACAAACACATCTCATGAGAGAAATTTTTTTTATTTTCTTTTTATTTTTTCTTTTATAGGTATTTATGAAGAACTTTATTCAAATTGGACCTAATTATAGTGCTCGAATAATAATTAAAATATAATTATTATATCATATACATTAGTTGAAGAAATAAAAGAAACATTTTAAAATATTACAAAATAAAATACTTAATCTTAATTATGAAATTTAACTAGTAAAATATCATCTACTATTTTTTAACAACGGATATTATATAAGAAGCTGTAAATTCGATAAACAGAAGTCACAAGGCCCAATTATTAAATTGTTTTATACTCTTATTTTACTATGAAGTTTATTATGTTAATGAGACACTTCTATCGAGTACATGTATCAATAGATATGGAGTTGTTCTATAGCTTAACTAGCAATCTTGAATATGAGCCTTGGATGTGTAATTATATGAAATACTCAAAAAAAGAGTTTTGCTACTAATATTAATCCTACTCGACCTAAACATAATTATTTCTCATAAAAGATACTTATAGTATATATATATATATCAGTTAATTTTACTTTTTTATATAATATTTTAGAAAGTTAAAAGTAAAACAAATAATATCTTAAAATACCTTTAATAATATAATCCTACTGCCTTGTCGTCATCAACAGCAACTACTGCTAATCATTTTTGTCCACCACAATCAGTACACTACCACCTGTCACCGTCAATTTTTATAAAGAGACATTTTGCACCATTTTTTTTAATAAATTACATAGGTGCCGCTTGAGATTTTTAAAATTACATAATTTTTTTAACATTTATAACAATTTTTCTTGTAGAAGTACATTGGGTTATGTTTTATAAACTCTCAAGGAGATTAATGTAATATATAAAGTATGTTAATATAATATTTTTTAAATAATTAAAGAAGATTAATGTAAAGATAAAAAAAAGAAGAATATCTAGAAAAATTTGACAAATTTCAAAAAATATTAATATAATTTATTTTTATTATAAAGAGAAAGTATTATTTTATAATTTTTTCAAAACTTTTTATAACAACTTTTTATTTTTTTATATTATTCCATTCATTTATTACTTTATACATTTTTATTCTTTTCTTTTTATCCGTTTCTATATTATAAAAATTATATATTATTTGGACTTTTCTGCTTCAAAAGAGACTTTATCCCCGGTCACAGGTCACACCTCACGCTGAAGAAGCATTGATAGGAATCATAGGATGAACGATAAGATTGGATGAAAGGCAATGTCGAAAGGTGCATAATGTCTCTTTATAAAAATTGACGGTGACAGGTGGTACCGATGGACAAAAATGATGTGGCAGTAGTTGTCGTTAATTAACAAGGCAGTATGATTATATTATTGTAAGTATAAAGTATTTTTGACATTTCAAACAATAGAACTTGTGCTATGGAAATCGGAAATGTTCTCAATGCGACAATTTTAAGATATCATTTGTTATACTTTTAATTTTTTTATTTTTTTTTTGGAATGTGTATGTAAAAAGTAAAATTAGCTGAGAGGTAATACATATATATATATATATATATATATAGAGGTAGAGATCAAGCTATTTCAAGAGTAACTCTTGATAGAGTCACTCTATTCAATAACTCTTGATATATATTAAATTTTAACGATCTAATCGTTGAATATTTTGATATTATATTAATGATCATGCACATCAAGTTCTAGGTAAATCAGACATTTGTAACTAGTTAATCTTACCGTCGACATTTACTTATAATTTAGAAAAATATATTATACATAAATTTGAATCAATTTAATGAAGTATCAAATAGTTTTCAAATTTTATAAAAATTTGTAGACTTGATCTATTCAATATAATCTTTTAATTTAATGGTTGGATTGTTGAGATTTAATATATACTAAAAGTTATTGAATGAAGTAACTCATCAAAGGTTACTCTTAGAGTAACCTGATTTCCATCCTATATATATATATATATATATATATATATATATTGCGGTCACGATGCGGTTGCGATCAGTCCAAAAACCTTTACGTTGCAACTATAATTGCTGTTGTGAACCGCAATTTAGAACCATAATATATATATATATATATATATATATATATATATATATATATATATATATATATGATGTTAAATATAATATTTAAAATTTAATATTCAAATAATAAAATTCCCTTGAAGTAGAGCAAAGTCCGCATCTTCATAGGGAATGTATTATACAATAATGTGTGAAATTGTAAGAATGTTGTGTAAAAGCCATTCTCAAAGAAAAATCAATTTTGGATGGAAGACGTTTTGTAATCTTTGTATCAAACATGAAGTTGAACACTCCCTGATTCCAATTTAAAGACTTTTAGGAATGCAAAAAGTAATCGTCAACCCAAAATGCTCCGTAAGTTGTGACAAGTAATATTAGGGTGATTACTCAATCTGTTTTTTTAATTAACAAATTATTGATTAAAATGGCTTTACTTTGAAACTAAATATTGATATGAAGTTGTTTTGAACTATTCGTGATCATTTTCTGACTAACTCAAAAAATGTCAAAAATTATTATCTGTCAGTTTTGTAAGAGTATTGACAGTCATTTTTTAGCAGTTTTCTTTAAAACTGTTAGAAATTGATAATCAATAATTCAAAACTATTCCATACCAGTCATTAGTTTCAAAACAATCTCATTTTAGTAATTAATTTATAAAAGAACCCAGATTAGTCAATCGCATAGTGATATTAACCATCACCTAATATAATAACATTAAACTTCTGATTTTGTGTTAAAATCTTTTATAGACTAGGCTTGAGCCTAATCTGTATAATGACTTTTTGTTGGTGTTCACTTAGAATTTTTCTAGGTATTGAAAACATATAGTTCGAGTTAGCCAAATTTTGATTTTGATGAAAGACCATGATGCTTAGAACAAAAATTGATCTAAGTTATATATTCTAGTTGTCAAATTTTGAGGAAAGGACAATTTGAGTTTAAAATTGAAACTAGATAGCCAAAAACAAGTGAGAAAATTGCTAAATGTAAAGAAAATTCAAGATTTTAGAGGATTAGAGTGAAACATATTAAGAAGACCACATCGGATGTTAATTACTAGCAGTTATCAAGATCAAACGGATCGAGCAAAATGTTAGAATCTTAGTCAATTCTAGGCACTTAAACAGGTGTATGTACTAGATTTCTTAAACATTAAAGTCATAAATCTATAAATAAGGACCTTTATAGTCATTTTTTTGTCTGTAATAACATACTACACTAAATCTCTGTAACACCTACACGTCGCATTTGACACTCTTTACCCCAAAATTAATTATTAAATAAATATTGCGAAAATAAATAATACTTTTCATTTGCGGAATAAAACAATAATTTAGAATTTTTTTTTCTTCATACGGTAAAGGACATCACATGCACAACTCACATTTACTAAAACTTCATGAGATATTTTACTGATTAACTAAAGGATGGTGGCTCACAGTTAGCCTTACAAGTCTTTGGAAAATAAACCAATTTAAAAAGTAAAACTATTATTCTAGAGTTCAAAAGTTAAAACAATAAATAACTAAGATTCTGATGTGACAGTACTATCAGAGCTGACAAAACCCAAAGGTGTTATAAAATAAATTGCAATGAGGCCCATGTCCCTACTCTAAGACTCCTCCTCAAGGTCCTGCTGGACGTTACTTGTGTATCACAGACACAGACAGAAAACACTAGAAAACAAGGGAGTAAAATACATCTCACATCATGCTCAAAGTATGACAATGAAGATAGGTAGAATACACATCACATACATAATCAAATAACATTAATTTGCAAAAATCAAAACGCACAAACATGTAATGCAATACCTAGCTTCTACTTCTTATGCACATGTGATACCATCTCAAACTTGTCGGAAAGTAGACTAGGAGTAAATGCACGATCATAAGAAGCATCATCGGTACCGATGCCTTCGGCTTTCGCACCCTCAACTAGTATGATATCCCCTAGAGACTAGTTAGGGTTACTCAGTTTTGCCAGTACGCCTCGGCTCCATGGGATCAGCATGGACCATTGAAGTTTTTCTAACTGGATAACCTCCAAGGCTAGGGTTAGACAACCCATCATAGCCTTCACCAGCCAGATTCCTACATACTTTCCTCATCACATAACTCAAATGTTATGATGCATGGTCACATATAATGCTTATAGCTTTTCATAGGCTTTTATCATGAAACATTGGCACAATTTCATATCACATTGAGTTTCTCAAGGTAAATAACAATCACACAACATAAACTCAACAAGGCATAAAAAAGAAACAACAATGAGTTAAAAACTACAAAAAAGGAGTTCATAGGCACAAAGAATGAAATAGCCAAGGTCATATCTGCCTGGCGGGACAAGAGGTTCGCTCAGCGGTCACGCCAACAACAAATTCGCCCGGCAGGCTGTATGTCCCGCTTAGCGGGTCTGCGCCAAAACGGGTTGTGCACCCCGCCCAGCGGGTTCGTGTCAAGACCTAACCTGCTTGGCGGGTTGTGCATCCCGCTTGGCGCCAACACGGAGTCCAAATTTTGAAGAAAGGTTGCCCAGTGGCTGTCTAACCCTGCCGGGTGGACCTGAGGTACGGGTTTTAATTTCTTTTTCTAATCATAAAAGCTCCAAAACAAATAATTGAATTTTCAATTACTTTTTCTACCTTGATAATTGGTCATTTTAATTTATAAATTTATCTCACTCACAATCCCTCCAAAACCTACTAAATCTCTAACTTAGGTAGAAGGTAAAGCAAAAAGACAATCCATGGCTATCCATATAAATTAAACATAAAATTTTCATAAAGTATATCAATGATTCGAGGGAAATCGCGTTCCCTTTTGCACACGCATAATCATATAATTCACAAACAATTGGGGTCTAGGGCCAACCCCTCTACCCAGAACCAAAGCCCTACCCATAAGCGAGATAACTCACTCTCCCCTTACCTTGAAAGAGGCAATCTCTGGCAAGAGGATGCGAATGGTACAACAACGTCTTCCTAAGGTTCCTCACTTCTTGACTGTAATGGTTTTGACGGCACAGTATCTCCAAAGAGACAAGAGAAAGAATGAGGAAAAAGGTTATGTTATCAAGAAACCTAAGGGATTCTTAAAGATAACTTTGGGCTTATGAAAACTAAACCCAATACAAGGGTTTTAAAACTATTTTAAAATCATTTATAAAATTTATATAATATGATATTCTATATTAATCATTGATGACTTTAGATGTTGAAAGAAAAGAAAAATACCCTTAGGAAGTATGTTCCTAGTCTCACTATCGCTAACAAACTTCTTTACATTAAAATGTGTTGGGAAATAACAAGGGGAATAAATCATCGAAAAGAATTTCATCAATGGGCCACAAGCCAATCACAAAAGTGAACTTGACATCACATCCAACCCAAAAACCTTAAGGCATTAGGTTTAATGGTCTTTGTCACTTATATGTTGCTCAACATATACATTTCTATTCAATGTGAAACTTCTTCCTCACACTTGCACACCAACAATATCTCTAATGCTACTGTAGGGGAAACAAACATATTCACACACCAAATAAAAACAGTGGAAGGACACCAATTTATTTGACTCGGCACCTCTTGCCTATATCCACGAAATATTTCAATTATTATTTATTTTCTCATATAACATTACATCTCATTACAAGTTTGCTGGACAAACTTGTGAAACCCTCCCTTCACATGACCACTCTCTCTTTTAGGGTGGTAACCCCCTTTACAGGCCGGGTGTAAGGATGTCAAAAAATATTCGTATCTGCGGATATGTGTGGATAAAATCCGCAAAGAGTAGAAGATGGATTGTTAAATGGGTACCTGCGAATAATTTAAATGGATATATCTATACCCATTAATAAACGAGGGTGGGGATGCAGGTACTCGTTATTACCCATTAAGTAAAATTACTTAAGTGTCATTGTTTAAATATATAACACCACACAATATTTGTCTAGAATATTTGAATAATTTCAGTATATTTGTGTATAGTGTTTTTTATTTTTTTAATACATATCCACATATATTCATGGATACTCGTAGATATTGAAAAAGTTCGTGAGTATGAGGGTGGGCATGGGGTAGATATTATCCGACGGGACGGATAGTAGGGTGCTACTACCCCCGCCCCCCCCCCCCCCCCCCCCCCAAAGGTTGCCATCCTGAGCTAGGTGGTTTTTCTCATCTCAACAATCTTTATTTATACAACTTGCATCCTAATATTAAAAGAGAAAACAAATTCCTAAAATAAAAAATAATATTTTTAAATCTAAACAATATCTTAGAAATTTTAAATTAAAAATTTAAATTGTTTCTCAATAAAATGAACTAAAATGTGAACACATATTAATCTCTCAAGGTAGAAAATGTAATTTTTATATAAAATATAAAATAAAAGGGGGAAGATAACGTAATTTAAGTATCTATAAAGAAAAACGAGTGTATTTTAGTCTAATAATGACAAAGAACTTCGAAATCATTAATACCTTGTAAACGGGGCCAAATCCACCTTCCCCTAATTTAGATGCTTGTGAAAAGTTATCAGTACACTCTAGAATTGTAATTAATGGGATTGTAGGCAAGTTTGTATTCTCTTCCTCTATTTCCTTCCTCTTTGCCAAACATACCCCATGAGAGAAAATTTTTTTTCTTTTTCTTTTATAGGTATTTATGAAGAAATTTATTCAAATTGGACATAATTATAGTGCTCGAATAATAATTAAAAATACAATTATTATATCATATACATTAGTTGAAGAAATAAAAGAAACATTTTAAAATATTACAAAAATAAAATACTTAATCTTAATTATGAAATTTAACTATTAAAATATCATCTACTATTTTTTAACAACGGATATTATATAAGAAGTTGTGCAATTGTTAAATTCGATAAAAAGAAGTCACAAGACCCAATTATTAAATTGTTTTATACTCTTATTTTATTATGTAGTTTATTATGTTAATGAGACACTTCTATCGAGTACATATATCAATAGATATAGAGTTGTTCTAACTTAACTAGCAGTTTTGAATACAAGTCTTGGATGTGTAACTATATGAAATACTCAAAACAAGAGTTTTGTTATTAATAATAATTCTACTCGACTCAAACATAATTATTTCTCATAAAAGATACTTGTACTGTATATATATATATCAGCTAATTTTACCTTTTTATATAATATTTTAGAAAGTTAAAAGTAAAACAAATAACATCTTAAAATATTTTAATAATATAATCCTACTGCCTTGTCGTCATCAACAGCAACTACTGCTAATCATTTTTGTCCACCATAATCAGTACAGTACCACCTGTCACCGTCAATTTTTATAAAGAGACATTTTGCACCATTTTTTTTTAATAAATTACATAGATGCCGCTTGAGATTTTTAAAATTACACAATTTTTTTTAACATTTATAACAATTTTTTTTTAGAGGTACATAGGGTTATGTTTTATAAACACTCAAAGGAGATTAATGTACAGTGAAAAAAAAGAATATCTACAGAAATTTGACAAAATTACAAAAAGTATTAATGTAATTTATTTTTTTTATAAAGAGAAAGTATTATTTTATAATTTTTTTCAACACTTTTTTATAACAACTTTTTATTTTTTTATATTATTCGATTCATTTATTATTTTATATATTTTCATTCTTTTCTTTTTATCCGTTTCTATATTATAAAAATTATATATTATTTGGACTTTTCTGCTTCAAAAGAGACTTTATCCCCGGTCACAGGTCACACCTCACACGGGAGAAGCACTGATAGGAATCATAGGATGAACGATAAGATTGGATGGACGGTATTGTCGAAAGGTGCATAATATCTCTTTATAAAAATTGACGGTGACAGGTGGTACCGATGGACAAAAATGATGTAGCAGTAGTTGTCGTTAATTGAGAAGGCAGTAGGATTATATTATTATAAGTATAAAGTATTTTAGACATTTCAAACCATAGAACATATTCCTGTGCTATTGAAATCGAAAGTGTTTTCTATACAACAATTTTAAGATATCATTTGTTATACTTTTAACTTTTTAAAATTTTTTTGGAATGTGCATGTATATAAAAAGTAAAATTAGTTGAGAGATAAATATATATATATATATATATATATATGAGTGAAGATTAAGTTACTCCAAAAGTTACTTTTGGTAGAGTTATTCCATTCAATAACTCTTGATATATATTAAATTATAATGATCCAACTATTGAATATTTTGGTATTATGCCAATGATCATGTACACCAAATTTTAGATAAATCAAACATTTGTAACTAATTAATCTTACAGTTGACATTTACTTATAATTTTAAAAAATATATTATACATCAATTTGAATCAATTTAATGAAGTATCAAATAGTTTTCAAATTTTATAAAAAATTGTAGACTTGATTTACTCAATATAATCTTTTAATTCAACAGTTGGATGGTTGAAATTTAAAATATACTTAAAGTTACTCTTGGTGTAACTTGATTTCCACTATATATATATATGGGCATGATCCGTTGACACCAGATGTAAGAGTTATTCAAATTACACTTTCAATAACTTTTTGTATAATGCAAATTTAACCAATCCAACCGTTGAATTTGATGTTCTTATTAATTAGATTAAGTATACAAAATTTCATACAATTCTAAAATTATTTAATAGTTCATTAAATCACTTTATTTTAACGTACAATATGATATTAAAATATATGTAAATATTCAATATTAAATAACATATTTAGAAAAGTCCAAATGATGTGAAATTTGATATACATAATCATAAAGATAATATCATCAAATTCAACGGTTAGATTGGTTAAATTTGTATTGTACAAAAAGTTATTGAAGGTGTAATTTGAGTAACTCTTACACCTGGTGTCAATGGATCCTACCCCATATATATATATATATATATATATATATATATGTATGAGGTTAAATATAATTAAAATTTAATATTCAAATAATAAAATTACCTTGAAATAGAGCAAAATCCGCATTTTCATAGAGAATGTATTATCCAATAATGTGTGAAATTGTAAGAATGTTGTGTAAAATAAGCCATTCTCTAAGAAAATAAATTTTGGATGGAAGACGCGTTTCGTAAACTTTGTACCAAACATGAAGTTGGACACTCACTGATTCCAATTTAAAGACTTTTAGGAGTGCAAAAAATAATCGTCAACCCAAAATACCCCGTAAGTTGTGACAAGTAATATTAGGGTGATTAATCAATCTGTCTTTTTAATTAACGAATTATTTATTAAAATGGGTTTACTTTGAAAATAAATATTGATATGAAGTTGATTTGAACTATTCGTGGTCATTTCTTGACTATCTCAAAAATTGTCAAAAATTATTATCTATCAGTTTTGTAATAGTATTGACAGTCATTTTTTAGCAGTTTTCTTTAAAACTGCTAGAAAATGATCGTCAATAATTCAAAACTACCCCATACCAGTCATTAGTTTCAAAACAATCTCATTTTAGTAATTAATTTTTAAAAGAACCCCAAATTAGTCAATTGCATAGTGATATTAACTATCACCTAATATAATAACATTAAACTTCTGATTTTTTGTTAAAATTTTTTATAGACTAGGCTTGAGCCTAATTTGTATAATGATTCTTTGTTGGTGTTCACTTAGAATTTTTCTAAGTGTTGAAAACATATTGTTCAGAGTTGGCCGAATTTTGATTTTGATGAAAGGCCATGATGCTTAGAACTAAAATTGATTTAACTTATATATTCTAGTTGTGAAATTTCAAGGAAAGGCCAATTCGAGTTTGAAGTTGAAACTAGATAAGCCAAAAAGAAGTGAGAAAAATGCTAAGTGTAAAGAAAATTCAAGATTTCAGAGGATTCAAGTGAAGCATATCAAGAAGACCATGTCGGATGTTAATTACTAGTAGTTATCAAGATGACTCGGATTGAAGCAAATGTTAGAATCTTAGTCAATTCTAGGCACTTAAACAAGTATATGTACTAGATTTCTTGAATGTTAAAGTTGGAAATCTATAAATAGAGACCTTTATAGTCATTTTTTTGTCGGTAAAAACTTACTATACTAAATCTCTGTAAGACCTACATATTGCATATCAAACATGGCTATCAATTCGTAAAGTATCATGTATGTATTCACCCAAGTTTAATTAAAGCCTTTACATTTCTGTGAATTGTCTCTTCTTCGTCAATTAATTCTTTAACTTTTACATTTCTAGAATTTATTTACTGGCCTTCTTCTTCTAGTCCTTTTATTTTCTTTTATTCTCTTTTCTTTATTTTTCGATTTACATTTCAAACTACTCTTACATTTAAAAGTTCATTTGCAATTTACTTTGTTTACACTTTATATTTCCAACAATTTGCTTTTTTGAAGTTTCATTTTTACAGTCAAATTTAAGTCATTTAAGTTTTCTTGCATGTTTCGCATTTTCTTTATACTTTGAAATTATTTTTATTCTTGTATATTAACAAATTTGTTGTTTTACATTCTTGTTAAATTTTCGCATTTATCTTTGCAGTTTCATACTAAACATTTGCTAGAGATTCGATTTGCATTCAAGCTTAAAATCAAATGCTTTGTGTCCAAGTTCAAACACTTGATAAAAATCACAAAGTTAAGATTGTTGTCAAATTCCATGAGTATTTCCTCTCTACTTTCTATGGCTTTGGAGGAGTCGTTCACTTGAAAGGCCCATTTATATTTTAAAGCTAGGGTGATGTTGGTGTCATCTCAGCAATGAAATTGGCAAGTTCTTGCGTTTTGATTGGTTATCGAGGATCATACTAAAGTCCAAACTTTGATAGTTTAATGGACCAAAAAATCATGTTTTTTGTCAGGTTTGATCAATGGAGGATTATCCTAACAGGTTAGTCAATTCTAACCACTATAGGATGACTTTGAAAATATTGCCTTAGTCATCAAGTTGTGGTCATTGGAGCTTGGTCCACCTTCTTAATTCACTAGCACTTGGAAGTCCTTATTGACGACATAGACAAGGCCCTATCCTTCTAATGTCTTTCTTAGAAAGACTGCATTGAATGCTTCTGCTATTAAGAGGTTCACGTATAAAGTCTCACCTAGTTCCACCCTAACGAGGATAGGTGATGTCAATTAGCCTCTTTAAGTTTATTGAAGGCTTCTTCACATTCTTCGTTCCACATAAAGGTGATCCTTTCCCTTTAAGAGGAGAAGAAAAAGAGTGTTGAGATTAATTGAGTTAAATTGCCATCTGCCTTATGAGTTGTTAAATTTCTTTAATGTTTTGAAGGATTTTCATTTCAGTTATAACCTTGCATTTATTGGGGTTGGCCTTTATTCCTCTCTTAATGAGGACAAAGCCAAGAATTTTCCTTGTCTTAATGTCGAAGGTGCATTCTTATGATTAAGGCGCATATTATAACAACCATACTGTTGCTTATTTGAATTATTTTTCTATTTATTTTGTATTTATTTCTGGAGAGCCGGATGTGAATATCAAAAATTAGATTCCCACGATTACATTCGTATTAGTGAATACTATTCAATTTAGATTTTTAATAATTTTTTTTGGACCAAAGTTTGAGAATTGATAAAATGACCGTTTCATCCTTAGAAAGTTAAATAATTCGATAAATAGATAAAAATAGGTAAGAGTCTTTAAAATTCATTTTTAAGCCACCAATAAGCTTTGAATAATTAATAATAATTTTAAAATTTTTGGGAAATTTATTTAGATAGTTTTTTAAAATAACCAAAATACTCTTGGTTGACTATGAGAGCTAACTGAGACTTTTTTGCCTCCAAATATTTTGAAAATTTTATTAAGTATATTTTAATTATAGAAATTTTATTTTGAGGGAAAAATTGGAATTTATTTAGCAAAAACTTAATATATTAGTTAGTTAATTAGCTTTTTAAGTAAAATAATTACTATTAATATATATATATAAATGGAAAAATTCTAAAAAATTTTTTGGAGACCCACCAAAATATATCCTTGTAAGTGGTACCCATAGAAAGGCCCAAACCCACTCTAAAAACCCAATCCTAATTTCTTATATTAATTCTTTAATAATTATTTTGTACCACCAAAACTTTATTCAAAATAAAAATAATTTTTTTTTAGGAGTGTGCTTGCTTAACTCCCACGCTGATTTTCAGCACAACACATTGGGGAGACCTAGAATGTTCCAACATTAGTTTATTAATTTATCTTGTAAAAAAATTTAATTCTAAAAACCTTATTTTTCTATTATAAGTACATCCCATCAACGACTCTCCTATTCACATTCACTCTCATTTTTCTCCCTCTATCATGCCGCTACCGAGCTTCTTCCTCTCCATCTCCCTCTCTTAAGAAAAAAGTTCTTCATCTTTTTACACCTTAAGCTGCCATTATTTAGAATTTTGAGACCAATAAATTAGGAGTTTTAGTGATAAAGCCTTACAACCACACAGCTTCACAACCTCCTCTCGAAACTTCTACCTAAGGTATAATGGGGGAAGTGGGGATGCAGCTTTTAATCTCATTTCTCAATATGTTTATGGGTGGGATTACCCCTAATCCCTTTAGTTTAATCAAACTTTGTATATAATCTCTTTTATTCTTTTTATTGTCTTATTAATTATGGTTAGTTTGGTTTAATGTTTTATTATGCTTGATTTATGTTACTATATATTTAATGATGGTTGGTTATGGGTTGGATGATTTAAAATGTGTCATGTTAATTAGTTGGTGGATTAATGTGTCAAAAAAAAACTTATTGATGCTTCATCAACTAGTTACCTGTTAATTAGTTGGTGGATTGATGTGTCAAAAGATATTATGATGTTGCTTTTGGGCTTTCGGCCCTTTTTATTCTTGCAGGGGAAAGATAATAGTTTTCTCCTAATATTATTGTTATTAAGTTTTTTTTTTAAAAAAAGAAAAAAGTAGCACTTTTTCTAGCTACGATTACTACTGATGGGCTCGCGGCCCTATCCAAATTTAATTAGTAAAATAAGTCACATTATTTAATTTTTATATTTATTTAGTAATTAATTGAAACAAAGATGTACATACATATAAATTTTTTTGGATATATATATATATATATATATATATATATATATATATATATACTCAATAGTTTCAATGAAGATAAAGGAGAAACAAAAATATTTTTTTTTACAATACTTTTTAAGTGATTTATTTAAATAAATTAGTAGAATTCAAGTTATCTACAAAGTGTTTAAGTATGATTGATAAACAAATGGATATTATTACCAACTTAAATTACTAACGTGAATACAAGAAATGTACTAATAGACTAAAAAGGGTTTTATGTAAGTATATACGGTCTTGATTAAATGAAAGAGAGGAAAGAAATTATTTTTTTACTATATCACAATGATGATTAAAACTAATTAGTAAAATTTGAATCAAAGAATATATATATATATATGTATATATATATATATATATATATATATATGTATATATATGTATGTATTATAAAATTTATTTTTAACAAAATAATTAATCTTAGTTAAAATGAATAATAAAATTGTAAAAATAACTACCTATATATCTATTATTTTCGGCAATTTAGAATACATAGTAGAAATTACTACAAATGTATAATAGAGATAAATATGTAGGTGGATAGAAAATATTTTTGTAGATTAAAATATAGAAGAAGTAATTTTTACTAAATAAATGGTTTAGAAATTAAAGAAAAATTCTTAGTATGTTTTGTGGTTGTATTATAGTCTGATCTTCCTCATTAAAAAGAATTATTCTCCATATTAATGATTAACTTAGTCTATAAAAATGATATTTGTACCAACCATAGTTATCTTGAAGAAGTTTCACTTTTTAAAAGTAATCTAAGTTGAAAAATTAGAAAAGGAGAAGGATAAATTAAACAAATTAAATTGAGAAACTACACTTAACATATACATGTTTGTATGCATGAAATTTTTATGTTTATTGAATTCTATAATTATTTCCACGTTATTATTACTATGATCGATGAGTATATCTCTATGAAAGTAATTTTGAAACTCTGTTGGATTATCCAAAGAGTGTGTTATGAAACTTTGAAAACAAAGTCATAGGAAACCGCTATTGAGTTGGGACCATGTCGAGAAGCATGAGTACTTGTGTCTAGGAAGTCACAGTGGTACACTGCAGGATGAAAGCTAGGGACCATTGTTTAGGTCTCGAGGACAAAGGTACTGAGTTGTGAACATTCCAATGGTCAAGTTAGCGCCCTTGAGCTAGGACAAATAACGTAAATTGACTTGGTAACCCAGACACCTGCTCAGCATCACTAAGATTGGTGGAATGTATACCCTAATGGGCGACAGGCCCTTTTCTCGAGGATGATGATTACGACATGAATGTCTATACCTTGTGAAGGTTATACGAACTCCCAACCAGTTCCTAAGATTCTTCATGGTTAAGGTGAATCATTATAGACGGGTATGGATTCATAAGTGTGGTAAAGGTCTGTGTTTGAGTCATGATATCTTAGGTTAGACCTTAGGTTCCCTTACATTTGTTTTGTAATTACTTGTATGTTCTAGGTTATAGGTTAAACTATAAACCTATTGAGAAATGAACGAGGCCATGAGAATCCTCACTCCTTTTTTTTGTGTTTCTTTTCACATGTGTTCTTGATTCGAGTAGATGGACGTGTTCCACGAGATGGGAATATACGCATAGCGTATAGCCCCTTGGGCACTAGGGATACCGCCATGACGGGATTCTCTATCTATTAGGGACCTGTCACTTTTTACTTCATGTCACCTATACCTGGCATCTAGCTCCTAATTAGGGAGATCACACTAACCCTAACCCTTTCCACTACGGCTCCTAATGGCTTTATTTGAGTAGTACTTCCACTACCCTTGTCAGCTGATGTTGACATGACTGATGTTCATCCTCAACCACCTTAGTAGTAGATGGGCTATCAACTAGATGGCGCTCCAAATATAGATATCATGGTGATCCCTGCTCCTCTTCTTTAGTATTATTACCTACCACCATTGAGATTCCTGCTCAGCCTAATTCTTTTAGACTCTTCTACCATCTCACTGTGGATTATGGTTGGGGATATTCTTCTTTAGAGATTAGTAGTGCAGGTGGTTTCGACGGCATTGGGCAACTTCCAATGATGATGAGGAGGAGATGATTGACTCTGATACCATGGACTCGAAGGACTCGCAATAGGGACCATTGATGATGCTGCTAACTTTTTGTAGACCTTATGGTTTTGGGGGAAGTCTATTATATGTATGTACTATTTGACTTAGGTCATTATTTTGTTTGCATGTAGATGGGCGGTAGCTAGGCTGACTTCTAATGTATTCCTTTGTATGTATTTTGGATGACTGTACTTTGGTTATGTACCTAAACTTGATGCGTATATATATATATATATGTATATATATTATATATATATATATATATAATATATATATATATATATATATATATTATATATAATATATATAGATAGTAGTGATGTTTATTTATGATATGGTTCTTTATATAGAGATTTTATCATTTATTAAACATTGTGGAAAAAAAAAACATGAAATAGTTTTAATCAAGTCAACATTTTTTTTAACCTTTTTAATTACCTAATTAATTAACAATTAATTTAATAAACAATGCTTTAATATAGTGGGTGATACACATATTATGTCTTCTCAATGTTAGAAGATCTGTGAGGTCAAGATGTGTATTTGCTTTATAGGCAATTTTGACAATCATGTCATTAATGTAGACTTCTAGCATTCACCCTATTGATTAGAGATATGCTACATGTACAACAATTCATATAACAATTTGTACAACAACATTTTTTATGTTTATCTCTCTCTATCATTATAAGATGTAATAAATGATGTGTAGGAAAGAGAAAAACACAAAAAAGTATGTTATACAAAATTGTTGTATGAGTTGTATAAATAATATTTCTCATTTGATTATGGAAAACTTTGTTCATCATATGTTGGTAGGCTGCTCTAGCATTTTTAAGATTGACTAACATCATTTTATAGCATTAATTGGAACTTTTGTTATAAAGGTCATCTTTTCTTCACCCTTTGTGTTCATTTGAATTCGATTATAGGCCAAATAGACATCCATGAATGATAACAATAAAAAACTCAAGGAACCATCCATTAACTTATCAATATTGGGAAGGGTAAGCACCTTTAGGGCATACCTTGTTAAGATTAGTTTAATCAATTCACTTTCTCTATTTTCCATTATATTTATTTAACGAGTACAACATTGGAGAGCCAAGGAGTGTTCTTATTTCCCTAATAAAACCAACATCTAACAAATCTTTACAAGTTCCTCAATAGTTGTATGTTGCTCTGGCCTTATCTTACAACATCTTTAGGCAATAAGCTTGATTATTGGGTCAACATCTAGGTAATGGCAGATAAACTCTATAAGTTAATGCTTTTCATGT